>WBMV01007160.1:41429-117480 GCA_013396655.1 Campylorhamphus procurvoides | reverse complement strand
GGCTGTGCCACGTTGGGCAGGTTTGGGACCTTCAGGTGATGGGTGGTGGCAGCTGTGCCACTCTGGGCAGGTTTGGGACCTTCAGGTGATGGGTGGTGGCAGCTGTGCTGATTTTGGCAGGTTTGGGACCTCCTGGTGGTGGGTGGTGGCAGAGTTACCCCACTTGGAGGGATTCTCTTTCCTCATTGCTGCCATGTAATAAACACTGGGATTTCACACTCTTAATTACAGCTGTAACTGATCCCACCATTAGTGATTAAGTACCAATTATGCAGATTTACAATAGCCTGTGGCATTGTCTCTATCCAGCATCTGATGACCCAAAATCGCTCGTATTAACCATTAAGGTGCTATTTTTTTCTTGATTAACTGACAGCAAAAAAATTTTGGTTACAGGCAGGGAAAACTCGACTTTCTAACTTGACTTTGCTCATTGGATCCATCTCATTTGGGTTCATAAAATCATCTTGTTGCCCTCAGAGGATACTGAGATCTTTGGCACACTTTGGGTGCATTTCCCAGCTGCTTTGTGTGTTGTTAATCCATCAGGGGTGGACCTGGAGAGTTTATTACTAAACCACACATTCTTGAACTCTCTTTGAGAGAGAGAAGCTACAACTTGGACTCTCCTCTGTGGAAGATAAATGAGAACTTGGCAATGTGCATTTTTTATGTGGTTTCTTCACAGAAATGCACAGGTGTTGACTTGGGCACAGGTTCTCTGAAGTTATTGGAAAGGCTGGCCCTCCCTGGAGGGAAAATGTGATCACCTCGTGCAAACCTGGCCAAGAAATGCAAACCTGGCCAAAAAAAGGCAGACAAATCCTCCGCCTCTTCCAAGAGAGCCCCAAGAGCCACAACTGCCTGAAGAAATCAGGGCTTCAGGCTCTTCCCCGTGACTGAGTATTAATAATTGAAGAAAATGCTCCTCTGAATATCCCAGTTCAGACCAGTCTCATCTGTTTTTTTCACCAGCTTACTGTAATTCCATCATTTTCAAACCCTTTCCCCGTGGCCTGGTAGAAAATGATCATTTTTGGTAAATCAGCGTTCATCTAAATCAGAGAAAGGAATATTTTTGCTGCCACACAATGGGCTGGAGAGGCACATGGCCAATGCCACCATGGAGGGCTGGAGGAGAAAAAGGTTTCCTGCAGGAGTAGTTTTCAAAACATCCATTCAAATGTATCATTGAGGATCTCAAAGGGGCATTTGATAACTGGTGACTGGAGAGTTTGGATCTGGTGTTTAGGGAGAGTGGAGCAAACACCACTCCAGAGACAATGAGTGGGAGAGTGTCTGTGGGAGAGGTCAAAGAGAAGGGGCTTCTGGTGTGAAGGGGATGGAGAGGTGTGAGAGAGGCAGGGAAATGCCACTGCACCTTGTTCTCATCCCACAGGGGCTCCACATGGAGGGATGGAATCCTTTGGCAAAGCTTTGGGAGTAAAGGGAAGGGAAGGAAGGGGCAGCTGAGCCTTCAGGGTGTCTCAAGGACCAAAGTCCTGAAGTGCTGGGACTCTGGAAATGATCTTTAGGAGACAACACTCATAAAATGTATACTAATCAAACCAGTAAAATAGAAATTTTCCAGGAAAACTCACCCCTTGAGAGCTTCAAAAAAGCTTCCGTGACATCTGTGAAGCTGCTCCTGGCTTGTACCCTGGAGTAGAAGGATCAGGCTGAGCGTGGCTGTGCCCATCACACATGTCCCAGCAGAGGAAAGGAACATCTTCTGACCAGGGACAGCACCCAGGGAAGGGCTGGAGCTGGGCCAGGGCAGGGGCAGGGGGGATCTCAGCCAAAGGCTCTTCCCCCAGAGGGTGGTGGGCACTGCCCAGGCTCCCCAGGGCAGTGGGCACGGCCCCAAGGCTGCCAGAGCTGCAGGAGGGGTTGGATGATGCTCTGGGGCACAGGGTGGGGTTGGTGGGGTGTCTGTGCAGGGCTGAGGGTTGGGCTGGATGGTCCTTGGGGGTCCCTCCAGCTTAGGATATTCTGTGATTCCCTTCAGACCAACCTCAACCTGGACCTTCCCTCTCCTTGTCCCAGTCCCCAGCAGAGCCTCCCAAGGACAGAAACTCCTCAGGAAGGCACCTTTGGCTGCCTCTGGATCCCTGAACTCCTGCCACGCAGCCTCTGGGTTCAAGATGTGGACAAGGTGTTGCTACCACGTGGTTCCAGGTGAAGAGCCTGGCTCAGGCCTTGGGAATTGGGCATCCCTCCCAGCTCACCACTGGTGTGGGCTCACAGTGAGAGAAGGGATGTGCCCTCCAAACTCAAGATGATGGAAAGGCAAGGAGAAGGAATGAGCTGGGATGAGAGCCAATAAAATGAATCCGATAGAAATGCCCAGGGAGCTGTTCATCACCCAGAGAGGGGGGCCCAAAGTGACCTGGAAATGATGCCCAGACTTGGAGTGCAGCTGCTCCCGTGCATCTGGACACAGGGACAGGAATACAATCATAGAGCCATAAAACAGTTGGGGTTGAAAGAGACTTTTAAAGGTCATCTGGTCCAATCCCCTGCCATGGACAGGGACATCTCCAATTAGACCAGATTGCTCAGAGCCCCATCCAGCCTGACCCAGAATGTTTCTACCACCTCTTTGGACAACCTGATCCAGTGTTTTACCATCTTCATTGTAAAAACGCCTTCTTCATGTCCAGCCCAAACTGACCCTTTTTTAGTTTAAAACCAGCAGCCCTTGTCCTGCCAACACGTGGTGGAAAGCTCTGGCCATTGCTCCTGCTCTGGGATGATGTAATCTCAGGGTTTGTTCCCTCCCCTGGAAAGAGGAGCTCCTACCTCGTTATTTGTGAAGCTCTGATGGCCATGAAGGTCTCAAACGAGTAATGTTGCTGCTGTTGCTGCTGCCACCACACTCTGTGACCATAAATAAGGCACACAAGGAAAAGCAGCAGCCACAGCAACCCTCTTTGCCAGCATCTCTGCATCTCCAGTGGGTTCACTGATCAGCAAGTGGGACATGGAACATCCCTCTCCATCCTGAGCTCATTTGGAGGTTTGCTGCTTTTGGTTGAAAGTCCTTGAGGGCCCAAAGGCTGCTCCTCCCACCTGTTTCTAGTCACACATGAGAAAGGGATGCTGCCCTTTCCATCCCATCCCATCCCATCCCATCCCACTCCATGGCTCAGCTTTGGAAGCCAACCTGGGTTTGACCAGGGCAGTGAAGCAGTGATGATGGGGTGGTGGGCTCTTCCCAAGGTCTCTGAGGGGTCATGGACTCTGCAGCACGACCCCAAACCACAGCAGACTGCACACCAGGATGGTCCTTGGCTGCTTTTCTTGCTTTCCTTGCTAAATGTCTTCCCAGGCTTTCTGGGCTTTATCCAGGTCTTCTCTGTCCTTCATCCTTCATCAACCTTCAGATTCCTAGGTGGTCCTTGCCCAAAAACAATCCCACAATTGGGGGAACAGAGTCTTCTGCAGGAAAACCTTGCTTTGTGCAAGAGCTATCTCCAAACACAGCCCTCAGCCCTGAGAAGGTCCAAAGCTGGGATATGAACCTTTGTCACCAGATCAGCCATGTCAAAAATGTGATTTATGCCACCAAACCCATGCCAGGGGCCTCAAAGTGGGCACTGCTGTAGGTGATGTATCAGATCCCACCAGCACCGTGTTTGTTGGGGTTTAAGGGCTGTCACTCCACCCAACAGAGCCCACACTCCTGCTCATGGGAGCCTCGACTCTTCCCAGTCCTGGATCTCATTTTGAGACCTTATTGTCATTTTCTGGACCTGTCCTGCAGCACACAAAGGGTTACTGTGCAGCCAAGGAGCTCGTGGTGTGGTGAGGACACACAAGGGAAGCATTAATCCCGGGGAAAAATGTGAGGAATGTCACCCTCTGCAAAATCAAGCCCTTGTTATCAGCCTGAAAGGACATTCTGGGGAGAGCTGGGCTTTTCTCAGGCCTCCATGGAGCCCACACGACTGACATGAGGCCTGATTTACCTCTCACCCTGCAAACTTGGGGCTTCCGTGGTCACTGGTCACCCTCTAAGTGCAGGGACAGAGACCTCTTTGCCTGTCCAGGTCCCCTGGGAGCTTGCAGGGCTGCAGGAATTTGGAGCTCAAAAACCAAGGTCACAGAACTCCAGGGAAAGCACCACCACGGTGGGAGGACTGACTTCTGCAGGTCTGAAGGACACAGGAGAGACACCACTGGCTCCACACCTGGGGCAAGTGGAAGAGGAGGGAGGGCACAGCAATGACAATGAGCTTGGACAGGTTGGGGGGCAGCTGTTTTGGGAAGGAACAGAGTCCTGAGGGCCAGAAGGAAGGTTGGACCACCAGTGGTGTTCCTGAGGCAATTCCAAAACCTTCTTTCCCTGAAATGACAGCTGCTCTCCTTTACTTTGCTTTTTGGTGAGATGGGACCATCCCTACAGTACCAGGATCTTCTTATTGTCCTCTCAAAGAAGAAAGTCCTTGAGAAACTTCCAGGCATGTTGGGGACCTCCAGAGAGTCAGGGAATCACAGGATCACAGAATGGTTTGGGGTAGGAGTGACCTTTAGAGGTCATCTATTTCAAGGGGACACCTTCCACTAGCCCAGGTTGCTCCAAGCCCTGCCCAGTCTGAGTCACCTCTGCCCTGGGCTCACCCAGAATTACCAAGGATAGGAACTCCCAAAAAAGGGATGGATTTTTGTCCTTCAGCTGCTGGAAAGGATGGAGACACTTGGCCTTAGGGAGAGCCTGAGTGTCCATCCTTCTCCTCCAGGGACTCTTAAAGTTATCACAGAAGAGGAGCCAAGCTGACACTGCTTTGTGGATTGAAGGTTGGAAGAGGGAGGAGGAAAAGATCTGAGGTTGTATTTGGACTTGAGGGAGGGAGGTGGAGAACTGACTGGAACTACAAGTGGAATGTGGAATGTCCTGGGAACTGTAGTTTCCATTCCTACTTGCAGTTTCTGTTCCTACTGACAAGTGGCTGCCCCTGGATCCCTGGAGGTGTCCAAGGCCAGGTTGGACGGGGCTTGGAGCACCCTGGGCTGGTGGGAGGTGTCCCTGCCCATGGCAGGGGGGTGGCACTGGATGGTCTTTAAGGTCCCTTCCAACCCAAACCATTCCATGATTCTGTGCAGTGCTGTGACTCCTTCCCTCTATTCACCATGAGATGGCAGAAGGAGCTTCTTACTCTCTGAGGTTTTACCCACAGCTCTGAGGTCCCTTCACACCCAGAGGGGACTTGGAGAAGTGTTTCACTGCTGGTGGGAAGGTTTTTCCCTGGTGAAGACTTTCACTCAGTTACAATTCCTGTAACATATGGGGGTTATAGATAGCCCTGAGGATAAAGGTGTTACAGGAGCCAAATTTCTTTGAGGCAAAACCAGTCCCAGCTTAAGGAGCAGGGACAGAGCTCGGAATCATGGAATGGTTTGAGTGGGAAGGGACTCAAAGACCATCTCATCCCACCCCCTGCCATGGGCAGGGACACCTTCCACTAGCCCAGGTTGCTCCAAGCCCTGTCCAACCTGGCCTTGGACACTCCCAGGGATGGGGCATCCTCTTCCATGCCTGTTATCCAAAGTTTTGGGGTCTCAGTTGAAGCCAACATTTCTTTTCTAACAGCAGAGCCTTTGCCAACCAGACACATGAGGGCAGGAATGTTATTCCATGGACCTTCAATCACCACCCCAGTCCGATTGTCTGGGGAATTATGAACTTCTTTCACCTGTGGGAGATAAGAGAGGACTATTGCCAGGACAGATCCCTTGAAGCAACACCTCCATTCCCAATACACACGTGAAAGTGGCAGCAAGGAAAGAACCTTCAAGGGCACCAACAGACTCCACTCCTGGAGGATTTCAAGACTGGACAAAGCCCTGACTAACCTGGTCTGATCCTGTAGCTGACCCTGCTTTGGGCAGCAGGTTGGACTGGAAAGGTCCTGAGGTCCCTTCCTTCAATGCAAAACCTTCTCCATCGCTTCTCTGACCAAAGCCACAACTCCAAGGAGAAGCTGGAGGAGCCCCTTCCTGCTTTATTTGCTTTTTTGGAGACCTCTTGAACCAAAACATGAAGTCTTTGAAGATTTATTGGCTTCTGGGCTGAGGGAGATGAGGATGGATTTTGCAGAGCATTAGTTTGGTGGGAGAAGCTGATTTGGGTTGATTTCCTTCTCCACTGGGAAAATCAGTACAGCTGGAAACAAACAAAGTGACAATGGGGTCCCCAAAGCTGGAGATCCATTTTGTGCATGAATATAATTATAGATTTATTTTTCAGAGAGAAGTTTGCACCTTCACTCCTTCATAAAGGAGATTTTCATGATCCAAACAAAGTGCAAAGTCCAAGGACAAAGGATTGTCTCCTCTGGTTTATCCAGGTGGGAAAGAGCTTGGGACATTGCAAAACAGGTCAGGTTTCTTTGTGCGGCACTGCAAACATTTTGATATTTATTCTGTGTGGGTTGTCCATGATATTGGACCACTTTAGTGAAATTATCACATGAAAAAATTGCCTGTGTGCATTTTCAAATCGTGAGGCTTTAAAACTGCCCAGAAGTTCCGTGCTCGGTGACCCCAGAGGGCCAAAAGCAGCTTTTACATCTCATTGGGAATCACAGCCATTCAGCACTAAGAAAAACTGATGAGAAAATTGATTTTATCAGAATTCCAGCAGAGAACAACCCAAACAAGCCCTGTCATTTTGCACTGGCACTCATGTCTGGGTGGGCCAGGTCCTCCTGGAAGTGTCAGTTCTTGGTGCTTTAGTCCCAGCTTTGCTTTAGGTGTCCCTCTTTTCACCTGCTCATGGAACATCTGACATTCCCTTATGTTGCCTGAGCCAAATTTTACCACCCTAAACACAATTTTGTAGTTCCTTCAATCCAAATGTTTTTCAGTGTATTTCTTTCCTTGACTTCATTCAAGAGGAGAGCAAACCTCAAAACCAGGGCAATTTTTCAGAAGGTGAAACTTCCCGGATTTGACTCCTCATTAATTAACTTTTCCTTGTGGCTCCTTCTCCAAGCTGACCTGGTGACCCCCTTGCTTTGCTGGGAAGAGCTGACACCTCTTGTATGTGAAAGAAATGACACTGCAAGTCCACTTGGGTCCTTTCATCCCAAATCATTCCACTCTGCTTTTTAAAGCAGGACAATCCCAAGGAATTCTGCAGGATGCACCTGGAATGCCAGCCTGGTGGGGAAGGCAGTGGAGCTCAGGGCTGCTCAGACTCTGTGTGAGCCCATTCACATCCCTTTGGACCTCTTTCCCAGCCCTGTTCCCTGGTGGAAAGGTCTCTCTCAACACAGGGGTTCCACCATGAGCTCAAGGAGAGCAGCTGGAACCCCAGCAGCCCCTGCCTTGCCCTCAATTCTGTACCAGGGAATCCCAGAGATGCCTCCCCCTCGCAGGACAGTGACTTTGACGGGTGATGACCTTGGTGATTCCTCAACCAAATCGAACCCAAGCTGCTCACAGAGGCTCTTCACAACTTTACTCCCAGCTGGAAGGGTCCTGAAGCACCAAAATCCATCAGATGAGCAAGGGCTTCACCTCCTGCTCCCTGTTTGAACAGGGGAGAGGCAGCACCTCATACTCCTTCATGGACAATCCCTTTGAGATGGGTCCCTCTCAGATGAAGCAGGTCATGGTCAATCCTCCATGGAATTATAGAAAGTTTTGGGTTGGAAGAGGCATTAAAGACCATCCAGTCCCACCCCTGCCATGGGCAGGGACACCTCCCACNCCAAAAGGGGCTCTCAGGTGTCCCTGGAGCCTTCTCTTCTCCAGGTGAACCCCCGAGCTCCCAATATCCCATGAAACCCCCATCCTAGTCATGAGTTCCACCAAGCTGGGATGAGGATGGGACACTTCTAAACCTCCAAAGAGGACTTGTTTGGACCTCTTCATCGGAATCTGTCCCTGTCCTTGGGCTCAGCCACCACCTCAGCAATGAGAAGGTGCAGACCCTGTTTGTGTGTTACAGTGCTGGTCACATCAGCAGCCCAAAGCCCAGGATTGTTCCAAGAACACTGTGGGAATTAAGTACCCTGGAGAAATTCCTATCAACCTGGCTGCATTTCAATAAGATTTGGGCTCCTGTGTTCCCTTGGCTCCCTTTGAGGATTTCAGCTTGAGCAAATTAATAACAATGGGGAGACAAACAGCATTTTAAAGCACATGGTGTCCCATCCTCAGGAGAGGTCACAGCGTGTCTGTCCCTGCAGCAGCTCCAGATCTGACCCAGAGACAATTTCCTTTGTTTGGGGGAGGAAAAAACGCCTTCCCCAGCATTTCAAACAGGCCACCTTTGGGCTTTAAATCCAGCCAATTACCCACAGCACAAGTGTCCTTCAACCACAATGCAGCATCAGGAAAAGAAAAGCACCAAAAGCTCCCCCAGTCCGAAATGAGTTTAAATAATCTGAGAGTGGAGCAGCAGAGTCATTATTGTCACT
This sequence comes from Campylorhamphus procurvoides, assembly GCA_013396655.1. Lineage (NCBI taxonomy): Eukaryota > Metazoa > Chordata > Aves > Passeriformes > Dendrocolaptidae > Campylorhamphus > Campylorhamphus procurvoides. The sequence continues at coordinate 109,051 of WBMV01007160.1, read as the reverse complement.
CCTGTGTGTTGCTTTTCCATTCCTGCCATGGCTTTTGCACTTCCCAACAGCTGCTTCTGGCAGGGGACACACAGCCCTCCCTTCCCAGCTGGGCTTGGAGGATGGAGATTTGGCCACCCAGCCTGCCTGTCCTGACCAACGTGCTGTGCCCTAATTGCAGGATGGAGATTTGGCCACCCAACCTGCCTGTCCTGACCAACGTGCTGTGCCCTAATTGCAGGATGGAGATTTGGCCACCCAACCTGCCTGTCCTGACCAATGTGCTGTGCCCTAATTGCAGGATGGAGATTTGGCCACCCAACCTGCCTGTCCTGACCAATGTGCTGTGCCCTAATTGCAATCTGCCACGCCAGGCAAAGGGGCAGATTTGTTTCAATAAGGACGGCCCCAAGAGCACCTGAGTAGAAACCATTCTGGCCCCAAAGCCTCTGGGAAAGGTGCAATTTGTGGCTGAGTTTTATTAAAACCTCCCCCAGGCTCCCCTCAGATCCTCAGCAGAGCAGACACTGCTGCTCTTTTGCTCCAGACTCATCAGTGTTTGCTTCAGGGCTGGGAAAAGCAGCAGTTTTGGGGGAAGAAGACCAGTTTTTTGGGGGAAATCACGCTTTAAAAGGGTTCTCGAGGGTTGGGAGTTTAGAAGAGCTCTTAATCAGATCAGTTGCTTCACAGCTTCTTGGCTGGCATGATTTTATTCCAGATTCAAGGATTAAATCCCAACCAACCGACCATCAGGCTCTCTTTGTGGATCCATCCCAGTAGGACCTGTCCCCACATCACTGGGATTGTAGAATCCTTAAGGTTGCAAAGACGTCTAAGATCATCAAGTCCAAACATCAGCCCAGCCCCACCAGCATATTCACCACTAAACCATGTCCTCAAATGCCATCTCCACCCTTCCAGGGGTGGTGACTCCCTGCTCAGTCTGTCCCAGTGCTTGACAACCCTTTCTGTGGACATTTTTGCCCTCCTATTCCATCTAAACCTCCCTTGGTGTAACTTGAGGCCTTTCCCAAGGAAGAGAAGAAGCAATGGATGCTCCCTCGAAGGGAATAACGCAGATTTGGAGTTCTTCCTGGTTTTCCAGCCCTGTGCTGTGCTCCCAGCCATTAGTCAAGCATTAGAACAGTTTGGGTGGAATCATCATCCCTGAGAGTGTTCAAAAACCCTGTGGATGTGGCACAGGGATGTGGTTTCATGGTGGACTTGGCAGTGCTGGGTTATGGTTGGACATGATGATCTTAGACCCTCAAATCCCAGGTGATTCCATGTTTTTTCTCTGCCTCACACATCTTCTCATCCTCTCCCTCTATCCTGCCTTCCTTCTTTGTCTTTCTCACCTTTGTGGTGTTTTCTCTCTTCTCCCCTTCAACTTCCCCTTCATTTTCCCGTTCCCCATCTTCTTTTGCCTCAGAAAGCTTTCGTCAAAATTGGTGACTCCTCAGCTAACTAAGAAACAAATCTCCTGAAAAACCACCTGAATTCTGCCTTAGGAAGAGCAAAGAAACTTCTGGGCATTTCAATTTACCCTTGAGCCAAAAAAAAAGGCCAAGAGATGCAACAGCTGGTGTTTCCTTCATGGAAAACCCTGGAGGGATTGGAGCTGTGATCCTGCTCTGGATAGGAAGGGGGTTTATGTCATCCAGGCTCGAACACAGTTTTACCCTCTCTGCCTTTCCCTGTGGAATCTTATCCAGGTGGAAAAAGCCATGGAGAGGAAAAGGGATGCTGAGGTGACCAGACATCAAAGCAGAATTCGAGTTCCTTCAAGATCTTCTTGGTGCGCGATGCCAAATGATGTGCCCATGTGGGGAATTTGCTTCATCTCTTGTTTCTCATGAGGTCTTTGACCTCTTGGTTCCTTTTCCCATCTCCTTCCAGGCAGCACGGAGTGACACATGCCACCCACTGGCCCACATGGAAAGGGTTCTCCAGGAGGATCCACTCTGGGAGCAGCAGGAGGTGAGGATTTGACGCCGAGCATGTGAACTCCAGTGATGTGATATCTGTGATCTCTGACATTTGGGACATGACAGAGTTTAATTATGGACCATGGCAGACTTTAATAATGCCAGTGCCCACCTCCAGCAAGAATCCTGGAGGAGCTGCAGTTCTGAGTGCCACGGAGGGAGAGGAATGGGATGAGGAGGATGGAGCCACCTGTCTCCACCAAGACCTGGTGGTCTCCTGGTCCCTCTTCCCACCAAACTCCCCTCTGCCTGTGCAAACACACCCTCCACACCCCCCTCTCAGCCTGGGACACAAGGAGGGACCTTCTCCAGAAGCTCAGACAGCCTCGGGAACCCTCAGATCCCACACTGAAAGCATTAATTACCTCTAATTGGGGATGTGCACAGAGTGGGGGAGGAAGGGCAGGGGCTGTGAGAAGGTTTCTTTCGTCTCCTGCCTGAAAATGCAGAAATCTGTGTGATGGGTACATTTCCAGGAGTCCCAGCAGGATGTTTCCTCAGGATGGAACTTTTCAAACCATAAATCAATATCAAACCCTCCCAATAAGGTGCTGGGCAAAGTGCCCTTGGTCAGACCAGAGGGGCAGGTTGATGCTTTCATGGAAGAGCAACAAGAAAACCTTTGGAATGCCCCAAAACGGGGGAGACTCTCTCAAATCAGATAATACACACTTTTATTCAGCCCACAGACCCACAGGACTGGATTCCACCCCTCCAGCATTCCTGAGTTGATGTCGTTTCACTTCTGCTGGCGAAGGGTATCAGAGATGTGAGCCCAAACCTCTTGTTTTGTGCGTTGTCATTATCTTTATGGCCATGGAGTGCTCTGCCCTCTGGAGCTCCTGCGTTTTTGTGCTCACCTGCATTGAAAGCTCCCCAGATTTATGTACTGTAAATGGGAAGTGCTTTGTTCTTTCCACGGCGTGCCCGGGATCCAGATGGCCTCGTCAGTGACGGGCTGTAAAGTTTAAGGGCGTTGGGGGAGATAATAAGAACTTCCCTGCTGTTGCATTCCAAAATCTCCCAGTAGGTAACCTTCACACAGCCCTGATTGCCAGCTTTCAGCTGGGTGACGCCTTCAAACATCACAGGGCAAAGGTTTTAATGGTTATTTAAGGAATAAGCTTGATATTCTCTGGGAATGTGTGCGTGGGGATGCTGAAGGGGCAGCTCCAGAGCTGGGATGTTAAAGGGGCAAATCTAGAGCTGGGATGCTAAAGGGGCAAATCCAGAGGTGGGATGTTAAAGGGGCAAATCCAGAGGTGGGATCCTAAACGGGCAAATCCAGGGCTGGGATGGTGAAAGGGCAAATCCAAAGCTGGGATGTTAAAGGGGCAGTTCCATAGGTGGGATGCTGAAGGGCAAATAGAGAGGTGGGATGCTGAAGGAACAGTTCCAGAGGTGGGATGTGTAAGGGGCAGCTCCAGAGCTGGGATGTTAAAGGGGCAAATCCAGAGCTGGGATGTTAAAGGAGCAAATCCAGAGCTGGGGTGTTAAAGGAGCAAATCCAGAGCTGGGGTGTTAAAGGAGCAAATCCAGAGCTGGGGTGTTAAAGGAGCAAATCCAGAGCTGGGGTGTTAAAGGGGCAGCTCCAGAGCTGGGATGTTAAAGGGGCAGTTCCAGAGGTGGGATGTGTAAGGGGCAGCTCCAGAGCTGGGATGTTAAAGGGGCAAATCCAGAGCTGGGATGTTAAAGGGACAAATCCAGAGTTGGGATGTTAAAGGGGCAGCTCCAGAACTGGGATGCTGAAGGGGCAACTCCAGAGCTGGGATGTTAAAGGGGCAAATCCAGAGCTGGGATGTTAANTCCAGAGCTGGTATCCTAAAGGGGCAGCTCCAGAGGTGGGATGTTAAAGGGGCAAATTCAGAGGTGGGATGATAAAGGGGCAGCTCCAGAGGTGGGATGCTGAAGGGAAAGCTCCAGAGCTGGGATGCTCATCCTTTATGTGGCATAAACAAGACATTTCCAAGCTGCATTGCATTCTCTGGTGGCTGAACCTCAGCAGGAGGGGGAGTGATGGCAGAGGTGGTGGGGATCCTCAGCCAGAAACAGCGGGGAGATAAAGCTTCTTGTTTTAAATCCATCTGCAACAGCGAAGACAAATGGTGAAGCTGCCTGGAAAAGCAGGGTGGGTATTGATAAAGAGGCAACGAGGGCATCCTCAGGAGCTGGGGAGAGACACAGCACAAATCAACCAAGAGCAAAGAAATCCACTGGCAGATCTTTCACCTGGAAATTGCAGCATTGATGGAGCCACATGGGGCAAATGATGTGTCCCTTCCTAAAGAGAAAGGAAGGATCCAACAGTGGGGGAAGAAACTCCCTTCTCGCCGCCTCTGCTTTGGCCGGCTCGGGTGATTTAAAAGATGTTTCACACTTTTTCAAAGCTTGTGGGAAGAATTATGGAGTTATGGATGCAGGGACGTGCAGGAAGAGCCCAGGCAAGCTCAGGAATTTATTCTGAGCGCACAAGCAGCACCTCCTTCCACACCGCTGGAGGAAAAACAGAAATCCTAAAGCCAGAATAAAAATGCAAAAGCGAATGTCAAGAAAGCAAGAAAAAAAAACTGAAGTCACTGAGAAAGAAGAGTGATTCTGGCAATTGAAACTGCAACTAATAGAACAAGTATCGAGCCAAATAAATTCCTGCCCAGATAAAGACGGTGAAAACAGCTCAAACCCATGGGTATATAAAGAGTAAATCTCAGCAGAGAAATTTGGTGCCTATTTTTAGCTGGAACTATTAGTGGCTAAAGAGTTTCTGTTTGGGTTTTATTAAAACCCTTGCAACCCTGCTCTCGGGATGGATCCCAATCCACGGTGCTCAGGAAGGCTGTGGCAGGGAAAGTGGGGTGGGAATTGTGTTAACCATCAGTGGAACCTGCTCTGGAAACTGTTCTGGGGGTAAAGAGGGAGGAAATGGGAATTATGGAGTGGAAAAGCAGCAAGGAAACTGCTCTGGGGGGTAAAGAGGGAGGAAATTGGAATTAGGGGATGTCAAAACAGCAAGGAAACTGCTCTGGGAAGTAAAGAGGGAGGAAATGGGAATTCAGGGGTGGGAATGCAGGAAAGAAACTGCTCTGGGGGATAAAGAGGGAGGAAATGGGAATTCAGGGGTGGGAATGCAGGAAAGAAACTGCTCTGGGGGATAAAGAGGGAGGAAATGGGAATTTTGGGTGGAAATACAGCAAGGAAACTGCTCTGGGGGAAGTAAAGGGAAAGGAAATGGGAATTCAGAGGTGGAAATGCAGCAAGGAAACTGCTCTGGGGGGAAAAAAGGGAGGAAATGGGAATTCAGAGGTGGAAATGCAGCAAGGAAACTGCTCTGGGGGGAAAAAAGGGAGGAAATGGGAATTCAGGGGTGGAAATGCAGGAAAGAAACTGCTCTGGGGGATAAAGAGGGAGGAAATGGGAATTCAGGGGTGGAAATGCAGCAAGGAAACTGCTCTGGGGGGTAAGGAGGGAGGAAATGGGAATTATGGGTGGAAATACAGCAGACAAGTCAGGGAAAGAGCAGGTTCTCCTAGGAAGGTTTTCCAGGCAGCTGGAAAAAGATGGGAATCCAGTTCAATGGGATAACCACTCCTGAACGTCTTGAGACAGTGTTTTTTTTCCAGCCTTCAGGTCAAGCCTTGCTTTCCCTCAGCTCAACTCTCAGTTCCTCAGCACATTTTCAGCTTTAGCTTTTGCTGGGCCATCATTTTTGGGTGGTTCCACTCCAGCCAATCCCATGAGGAGGAGATTTCTTTGGAGCAGGGAATTCTGCTCTGCTCCTCGTGCTGCTTCCCAGTCAGGCCACATGGAATGTGATGAGCTTTTGGGGTTCTCCAAAATGTGCCTTTAGATGAGCTTTGAGAAGACATTTCTGAGCCCACCAACCTGGGGAGATCTTGGTGGTGCAAGTGGTGGACACGTCCAGGACATGACTGATCCCATATTAAAGAAGGGATCCCACCACCAACCCCACTGACTCCCCCAAAACCAGTTCCATGGAGACTTTGCACACCCGGAGAACACGGAGACACCGACACCTTTTGCTGGTTTATTTTGTGGTGTCTCCCCCTCTGAGCTGGGGTGGGTGATGCCACCTGGCCATCAGAAGGACCTGGGTCTCCCAAAAGCCCTGTGTCCTGCCAGGCAGAGCTGGGAAGGTGTCTCAGACACCCCAGGGCTGCTCAGACAGCACCAGACACCTCTACGGGGGCAACTCAACCCAAAATCTGGTCATTTCTCCGTAGGTGCCTCAGTGTCCTTCAGGTTCTAAAGGGTCCTGGGAACCTTATATGGAATCATAAAATCATTAAAATTGGAAAGGAACTCCAAGATCATCAAGTCCAACCTTCACACAAATCCCACCACGCCCACTAAACCATAGGGTGAAGTTGGTACATCTACTCCCTTCTGGAGCACTTCCAGGGATGGTGACTCCACCACTTCCCTCGGAGTCCATTCCAACGCCTGGCCACTCTTTCAGGGAAGAAATATTTCCTAATATCCAGCCTGAACCTCCCTCATCACAACCTGAGGCCGTTTCCCCTTGTCCTGCCACCTTCTACCTTTGAGAAGGTACCAATCCCCACCTCGGACCTCAAACCAGCCCTGGATTTCTTGAGGAGCTTTTCCCAGAGCAGCTGATGGGACTCAGCCCTTCCCAGCAGCTCTCCCTGTCACTCCAGCAGGAATCCAGGATAGAATGCAGAGAGATTAAAAGCAGAGGCTCCAAGCCGGAGGGGTTTTAAAAAATGTGTGTGCTCAAGGAAAGGGCTTTTTAATGTTTTAATAACAAATATTACGAGATATTTTTCTCCGTGCCCAGTGCCTGCTGAGCCGTCCTGCTGAGCCCGTATTTATGGCACTGTAAAGCACAATGAAGGCCCCAGCTCTAGGAATACTAATAGCCTCCAGTTTATTACACCAAGGCTGAGTGCTTCATTTTAATTGCATGGAAACATTTAATTTGTTAGATGAGGTGTCACGTAGTTTTCCTCAGGCACCACTAACTCATATCCACGCTGGGACAATCCAACAATCTAAGGGAGGCTTTTAAAAATAATCACGGATTTTCCCTGTTTCTTACCTGGCTGGGGTGTGTGGATGGACAGGTTCTCAGGGTTTGGAGAGTTAAATTATTTTGGTTCATTTTTGTAAGGTTTGCATGAGGAAAATGATGTTTTTTGCAGCTGTCCAAGCCAAAAGGAGTTACAAAGCTCCACCTCATCCCTGCCCACCTCACTGTATGGACTGAGGAAGTTCCCTCTTTGTTCTTGGTGGCTGAAGCTGCTGGGGAGACCAAAAAGAGATGGAAATGCATTTCTGGGAAGAAATGGTGGAAATTCAGAGCACACCTGATCAATGGGGCAAAGGCACTGCCAGACCTCTCCCCAGCAGCCTTTTTCATGGTTTTCCTGGTCCTTTGTGAATAAAGGGGAGAGGAAATTTCATAGAGTCATAGAATGGTTTAGGATGGAAGAGATCACCTCATTCCCACCCCCTGCCATGGGTAGGAACACCCTCCACCAGCCCAGGTTGCTCCAAGCCCTGTCCAACCTGGCCTTGGACACTTCCAGGGATAGCAATTTCTCTGGGCAACAGAGAAGCTGTGACATCAAGTGACATTAAGGGACAGAGTTCAGAGTTTATGCCTTGGACTGATGTCAAACCTGCCAGGAAAACAGATGTTTTAGGAAACAAACCCACATAAGAAAAATTAAAAAGAAAAAAAGGAATGCTGCCAGCACATCCCACATGGCAAAAGATGAAAATCAAGGTCATTTGGCCCAAGCTGGGTGTATGAAAATAATGATAACAGCTCCCCTTTTCCTATGTGCTCAAACAGGAATGAGGAACGTGGAATAAATAAATGCCTGAGTCAGCAAAACTTCATTTTCCTCTACTCTTGGGGGGCCTGTAACTCACATCAGATTTTCCCCCCCCACACACACTCTTATTTAACATGCTCAGGCACTGATGTTAAAAACTTCATTTTGGAAATGAAAGGTGATTTTTGTTTGGTTGGTTGGTTTTTTTTTAATTTTTATTTTTTCTATAACTGCACGGAGAAGCAAAAGTGCAACCCCAGTGGTGAACACCTTCTCGCTGCAGGTTTTACGGGGAGATGGGACTTCTCCTGCAAGACATGCTGCAGCTCAGCTCCCACTTTATGGGCTCGGCGCTGTCATGTCTGTGCTGTGGAAGAATAATTCTCCCAGCAGGAATTACGGGGGAAGAGGGATATTATGCAGAAGAGGAGCCTCTCTGCTGTCCTTAATACCCCCATTATCGCCTCGGAGGCAGCGCAGGAGAAGCCGTGGAAATGAGCCCACTGAACAAACACACCCCGTGGGGGGCAATGATGGATGTCCTGCCCCATCCCACAGCTCCCAGTCGCTTCAAGCCTCTGGAAAGCAGGGGCTGAGCAATGTCTGGATGTGCTTCCAGGCCTGGAATCTGTCATTTGGCATCAGATCAGTGGATCAGATTCCTTTAAGCTCCCATTGATCATCACTGGTATCAACAGAGTCAGAGGATGGGAACTGAGTTTGTCACATGAATGAGGGATGTCCCTTGTTCCAGAGGGGGCCACCAAATTGATTGGAGGGATGGAACAGGAAAGGCTGGGAGAACTGGGATTGTTCAGCCTGGAAAAGAGAAGGGTTTGGGGTGAACTCATTGCAGCCTCCCAGTGCCTGAAGGGACTGGAGGGAGATGGAGAGAGACTATTTCCAAGGGCCTGGAATGACAGGGCAAGGAGGAATAGGAGGAATGGGTTCCCAGTGCCAGAGGGCAGGGCTGGCTGGGATATTGGGAAGGAATTGGTGGCTGGGAGGGTGGGCAGGCCCTGGCACAGGTTGGGCAGAGAAGCTGTGGCTGCCCCTGGATCCCTGGGAGTGTCCAAGGCCAGGTTGGAGCACTCTGGGCTGGTGGAAGGTGTCCCTGCCCATGGTAGGATGTGGCACTGGATAGTTTTTAATGTCCCTTCCAGCCCAAAGCATTCCATATTCTGTGATGACTTGCACATCACGAAACACACGAGGCCAGCAGGGCAAAAGCAGGAGACTGCAGGACCAATTTCCATCCTGCTGTTCTATTGCCACAGAAGGAGGAGGTCACTGAGGGACAGGAGGGGTTTGATCTCCTGAGGATGGATTTTTGCACCTCCTCTAACAAGGGCCACAACAAGAACCGAGAAGGGCTTTTCCATCAGCTTTGCTGCAGATTTTAAACAAACCTTTCCTAGAGGTGTCAGTGACTCTTTTTTGGAGTGTATATTTTGAGTGAACGCTCCTGGCTGCAGAACAGAGCTGCAGGAATTGGCTGCCCCCAGGCAGGAATGGGCTTTGGATGTGATTTAGGAGTCCTAACGAGCCCCTGGATGGAAATGGCTCTTAGACCCCCAGTCTCTTGCTCCCACACCATGTCTAGTGAGCACACAGTTTCTGGGAACTTCAATTCTGAAACTACCCCAGAAACCTGACTTTAAGTTCCTCCTCTGAGCAGCAGCACAACGTTTATTATGAATTAATGGCTCAGGACTTTCCCACCTCAGTTCTGCTCTGACAGCAGCACAGAAGCCCCTTGCAGACAGGAATAATTCCCCTGTTCTTGTCAAAGCCCTCCTTGCCATGGGAGGGAAGGCTCAGCTCAGGGACATTAAGGGATGTCACTAAAACCAGCTGGAGGTGCATTGGCTCACTTAACTCTCCAGGAGGCCACAATTCCTGGACCTCAGACCTGTCCCTGCTCACGGACTCCTGAAGGCAACAGAAAGGCCAAGAATATTCACAAAGTCATCGGGGAATAATGGTGAATAATCAGCAACCCCAGGAAAGTCACAGGTGGCTGGCAGGGAGGATTCAGGAGCAGAAACAGAAGGAAAAATTTGGAATTAACTCTTTCCCATATGTCTGTCGCTGCCTCAATTTGAGCACAATGAAATTACCTTTTCAGATGATGAAATAATGTCCATGAACAGCAGAGAAAAACCTCATTAGCCGACAGCTTTTAATTTCTACAAATTTCTACACCTGCAGAAAGCTGTGACTCTGGGCAGTCGTACCCAACTGAAACTAAATCATTCACTGCTGCCAAAGAAGAGTTGTTTTATTTCTTCTCCTGCATTTTTTCATGGCCATGTGTCCCTCTGCTCCACCTGTGGAGCTCGTGGACTCTCTGTGACCTGATTTGGCTCCTCAGCAGAGCAGAGAATAAGCAGTTTGTTGGTCTCAACAGACCAGAGAACTTCTTTGGCTTCCAGATGTTCTCTTTGTATCGCTAAAGAAAAGGATGCTGTGGAGCAAACGCTGTCCCAGCACCGATGCTGTCCCAGGTTTGGTTTTGGCCAGGCTGGGATATTGCCTGGGTAGAGTTTAGGGCCAGAATGCAGGAAGGAATTGGTGTCTGGGAGGGTGGGCAGGCCCTGGCCCAGGTTGGGCAGAGAAGCTGTGGCTGCCCCTGGATCCCTGGGAGTGTCCAAGGCCAGGTTGGAGCACCCTGGGCTGGTGGAAGGTGTCCCTGCCCATGGCAGGGGGTGGGATGAGATGGTTTTTAAGGTCCCTCCCAACCCAAACCATCCTGTGGTTCTCTAATTCTCTTCATGAATCCAACTATGAGCACTTAATTTCATAGCTCTTGACCAGTGGGCCAAACTAATTTGCATTTGCCCTCTTAGCTATTAATGAATTTATAATAGGACAGGAATTTGTGCCAAAATCGGTATTTTGAGACAGAGGGAGGGGGATGCGCTTTTTTTCCTAAGGGAAAGACAAAGGTGCTTTGTGCCTGATTGGAATTTCAGACAAACATTTAACAGCTCACTTTGCTTTCCCAAACGTTCAGCCTCTGAGAGCGAGCTAAATTGCTATAAATTAAAGTTAAATGTCAAAAAGGCAAAGATGTGCAGGAATGCAGGAGACAATCTCGGTGCAATTGGGGTTGTTACTGAGCTGCTTTTATCCACTTTGCTTGCGTAGAGTTAAGTGCTCTTCCTGGAAAGGGGAACAGGGTGGGTTTTTTTTCCCTTTCTATTTTTAAATAAGTCCCAACCCTCTGTTCCATTGACAGAGGATGTTATAATTTCTCATTTTCAAATATCATCAGGGAAAGAATTGTGATTGTCCACTCATTGGGCTCATCATTTCACTGGGGTTTCGCAGCCTGCTCTTAGCAAAATGCCATCCTGTTGATATAACAGGTATCAACCTGCTCAGGAAAAGGGAAATTAAGATGCCATTTCTACCTGTGCTGAGTCCTTGGCCTCTGTGGGAGGGAAGTAATGAAATCCCTGCTTCTTGTGGCACTTGAAAATCGAAAATACAGAGGGGAATGCAGTGGGAGCTCTGTGTGACAGACGAGAGAACACGTATCAATGTTCCAAAAAAACCTCCTTCTGCAAGGCCAGGCTGCTTTTGTCACCCCTACTCTTGTCAGGGCCTCTGTCCCCAACCCCACACTGTCCCCAGAGCAGAAGATGCCTGAGCTGGCTGGGCACACACCAAGCAGGGCTGGGGGGTTCCCTGGAAGCCTCACATCCCAAGATGATGAGATGTGATCGTTCCCCCTTGCCCTTCAGAGCTGTGGATCTGCAAACCCACCTGGACCTGCATCTCCAAGGGACGTTTCTAAACTAGTTGTCCTCTTTATGACACTGAGATCCTCCCAGGGAAGACACTCATTCCATGATTCAGTGCAGGAGCAGCACAGGAGAGTTTGTACTGTGATAAAAAAGAGCCAAATGTACCCAGTTTGCTTTGGGTGTTCTGTTTGTTGTCCAAATCGGGGGCAGTTTTGTCACCAATGGGGCATCATCAGCCCACAACTGGGAGAAGCATCTCAGCAAGGTGGTCCATTTAAATCAGATGAAGGGAAGAAGTTTTTTACAATGAGGGTGGGCAGGCCCTGGCACAGGGTGGGCAGAGAAGCTGTGGCTGCCCCTGGATCCCTGGGAGTGTCCAAGGCCAGGTTGGAGCCCCCTGGGCTGGTGGGAGGTGTCCCTGCCCATGGCAGGGGGTGGGTTGAGATGGTCTTTAAGGTCCCTTCCAGCCCAAACATTTTGATGATTCCATGGTTGTTCAAGGCAGGCACTTGAAAAGTAGAATTAATCCTATTTTAGGATTCCTGTTCAACCAGTCCCACACCAGCCCTTGCCATGTTTTTTGAGAATGAAGTTTCCATGCCCTTTGACACCTGTTCTCCACTTTTACCCGATGGGGGCTGGCAGAGTTTGGGACAGTCAGAGTCTGGCAGGGGGGTTGTGAGTCCTACAAGAAACCCAGTAACCCTGTGGGTTCATCCAGAGTCTGGAGGAGGTAGATGATGGTGAAGGATCTTCAGGGAAGGCTCATGAGGAGGAGTGGATGGGATCACTTGGTTTGTTCAGCCCAGAGAAAAGGAGCCTGAGGGGAGACATTGGGGTTTGCAGGTCCTCGCTGCTCTGTGTGACAGGGACAGCCCCCAGGGAAGGGCTGGAGCTGGGTCAGGGCAGGGTCAGGGGGGATCTCAGCCAAAGGCTCTTCCCCCAGAGGGTGGTGGGCACTGCCCAGGCTCCTCAGGGCAGTGGGCACGGCCCCAAGGCTGCCAGAGCTCCAGGAGGGGTTGGATGATGCTCTGGGGCACAGGGTGGGGTTGGTGGGGTGTCTGTGCAGAGCTGAGGGTTGGATTTGATGGTCCTTGTGGGTCCCTCCCACCTCAGAATATTCTGTAATTCTATTATTCTATGACCTCTAATACAAATAGATCTCTATTTCAGGCCCCCTCTCCATGTCCCAGATGATTTAAAAGGCCTTTCTGACCAGGAAATATCAAAAGCAGCATGATGAGCCCTATATTTTTTTGCTAATATCTTATTTTTTTTCTGGTTTGACATGACAGGGACACCAAGAACTGCAGTGCTGTGCCTTCCCCTCTACCCACATACCAGCAAGGAGCAGGATTTCTCCTTGTTAGGCAATAAAACACATGCAGTAAGTAAAGACACAGTCCCTGATTGACATCCCTGCTGTGCTGGAGGAGTTGAAACCTTGAGGAGCAGCAGGTCTTGAGAGCTTTCTCTGTCCCTCCAATTTCAGACAGCCAAAAGCCAGGCAGAAAGGTCTGATTTTGGGAGGACTCACAGCTTTTCTGGCTGCAGGACCTAATATTTCCTAGAGAACATTCACCAGTTACATTTGAGGTTTTGTGTGGATGCAGTCAGGGCAGAGGAAGTGAAGTCCAGTGTCAATGACATTGGTCACTACTCTTGAGGTTGCCAAGAGTCCTGACCCTAAAGCTTCCAGATTTACAGCTGTAACCTAGAAAGCCACTGAGAAAGCTTGTTATTTTTGGCAGGTTTGTTTGAGACTCTGAGGAGGATCAAAAGCTGGAACCCCGTGAGGTGTGAGGTCTCATCTCATCTCTGGGACAATACAAATCCTGGATGAGAGAAAAACTTCCTGCCAGGGTCTCAGGGTGAGCCAGTATGGGTGGTGGGAGATTTCATCCTTCAGACTCCTATCTGAGGGGTCAGGCTATAGAAATTCCTGGGGAAGGATGTGTTTATTTTTTCAGGCAGGCTTCCTAAGGAAATAAGCCCTTTCTGTAAGTGAAATATCTGCTTGTCTGTCAGTCCTACTCACAACTTTTGAACCTGCTGACAAGTTTCAGGCAATTTTTCTGGCTCAAAGACCTTCAGCTTCCACAGGCTTTGTGAAGAAATGCATCTGGCTTAAATGAGCTCTGGTCACTGGGCACCACAGAAACGAGCCTGGATCTATCCTCTTTGGAGCCTCTCTTTATTTACAGGCATAAAAAGACCCCCAGAGCCTTCTCTGCTCCAGGCTGAGCACTCCCAGCTCCCTCAGCCTTTCCTCCAGTCCCTTCACTGGGCTCTCTCCACTCTGCCCATGTCTCTCTTATACTGGGAAGCCACAACTGGTCCCAGTGCTCCAGGTGTGGCCCCACCAGTGCTGGGCAGAGGGGCAGGAGCCCCTCCCTGACCTGCTGGCACTGCTTTGTCTCTCACAGCCCAGGACACTGCTGTCCTTTGTCACAAGGGCTCATGGCTGGCTCAAATTTGGTGTCCCACCAGAATCCCCAAGTCCTTTCCTGCCAAGCTCCTTCCCAGCTGGGTGGCCCCAGCACAAACTGGTGCCTGGGGTTGCAGAACTTTGCCCTTCCCCTCGTTGAACACCACAAGGTCCCTGCTGGCCCATTTCTCCAGCCTGCCAAGGTGCCTCTGGATGGCAGCACGACCCTCTGGCATATCAACCCTTCCTCCTGCTGTTTGGATCCTTAAGCACTTTGCCAGCCATTCCAGATGGCAACATGACCATACTCTGAATTCATTGCACCCAGGGCCTTTGGTTTAGTTTGGAGTGTTCAGTTGTGACAGAACTACAGGTGAAATGGATCCATTTGGAGAAGATCTCAGGCAAAGGGACATTTTCCTATTCCAGGAAGGCAAGTCCTTTCAATGGAAAGGGGAGAGGGAATTAGAACACACTGATTATTATCCACATTGATATGCACATCTGACCATGATGTCACCCCCAGGCAGCCACTCCGAGGGGACCTTTTCTCTTCATGCCATGCACCAGTGCCCACAGACAGGCTGGGCTCCTTCCTCCAGGGCATTCCTATGCCCAAACTCCCAGATCAGCTGCAGAAAGAACCTGCACCCAAGAAACCAGGCTGAGAGAGGTCCATGCTGTGTGTCTGTCCTGCTGTTTGCTCGCCACACTTCCAATAAACAGCTTCCATTCTTGTCTTCTTTGGGACTTTGATGTTTTGTATTCATTTATTCTCTCATAAAAAGTTGGCAGATACAACCCTCAGAGCTCAGGGGCCTCTCCTGGGGAAGCAGCTTTGCCTCAGTTTCCCCCTTTAGCTTTGTTAATAGATCCTTTCCCTTTGATGTAATGCTTTAAATTAACCCTTAAATTAACCCTTAAATTCACCCTTAAATTAACCTTTGACCTTCCTGCCCTTCCCAAAGTAGCCAAGAACAAATTGCTCTCCCACTGCTCCCAACCTTCATGTTCTCCCTGTCCTCTCCAAAAGGACAATGGAGATGTCTCTGCCATCCCCAAAATGAGGGGAGGACATGCTGGCTTCCTTGGGCAATCCCACATAGCTCTCCAGAGATCAGATCCTGTTCAACCCTTCCCACAAGCTCTTTTGAACTGTTCAGGGTCCCCTTTCCCCCCAAAATTAAACCCTTACAAAAATCACCATCGAAGCAAATAATTGTCCTTGCCCTCCTCTTTCTCCTTCTGTGCCTCAGTTCCCTTCAAGAACCTTTAATCACCATTCAGGATCTGCTCCAAGTCCAGTCTGGACATACATTTAGTGACACCACCTCCAAGATTTCTATTTCCCCTTCAGGAGAAGATGGAGGTGGAAATTTAGGGATGTTTTTCCTCCTGAGGCACACGGGCTGGGCTATTTCAGCTCCCCACAGCAGCAGTGTCCAAGCTCTCCACACCCACAGGGACCTCAGAGCTCCCTGTGCAGTGGCCAAAAGGAAAAGAATGCCAAGAAAATGCAGCAGAAGCAGCAGAAGGTGATTTATGAACCGTCCATCCGTGACGTGAAGACTCACCAAGTTTAGAAATCACTGGCCTGAGAGCTTTAAAGCCTGGGGAGGTGAGCACTGCACCCAAATCCCCCCAAAAAAACAAAACCAGAGACAATGACTCTGTTAAAACTCCAAGCAGTTGGGCTGGGAAATGTCCCTGGTGGGGTTATTTGTTCTCTCCTGACCTCAGAGAGCCTTTTGCTGCTTTCAGCACTTTGAGCCTCAGTGGGTTTTCATTTGGATATTTCCATTTGGGCTTTTAACTGGTTCTCCCAGAGCCAAAAATAAAAACAGTCCCCCCATATATACATATACATATATATATATATATATGCACTCACACACACATATATAAGTTACACTTCATAAAATTCCTGCAGAAGCCACGGGCAGGATTGATTGAAACAGGCAATTTCGTGGCGAGCTGCAAAGTTCTTCCCTGAATCAGTGAGTCATGATGCCCTATAAAACACACACTAAAACGTCATAATGACCTACAGTGATTATTCCTTCCTTAAATCTTCCTGGAGAGGGGAAAGGGAGTTTGCAGAACGAGGGCAGGACGAATCGAGCTGACTGAGCACAACCCTGGGGCTCTTTGCTGCTGCCAAGCTCGTGGTGAAAGGGTCAGGACAAGTGTTTGTGGGGTCAGAAATCCCTGGAACACTTGGTTGTATTTCTAAAGATAAGGCAACTTGGATGGCAGCAGCATTAGGGCAATCAGCTCGTAACTTAATTGGGTCAGAAAGGAGGAGGTGATGGTGGATGAAAACCTGGAGGTGCCCTGTCCCAGCAGGGCAGGCAGGGGGGATTGTGCCCCTGTGCCCCCTCAGGTGAGACCCCCCTGCAGAGCTGCCCCCAGCCCTGGGAACAACAGCACAAGGACGTGGAGCTGCTGGAGAGAGTCCAGAGGAGGGGCTGGAGATGCTGCAGGGCTGGAGCCCCTCTGCTCTGGAGCCAGGCTGGGAGAGCTGGGGGGGTCACCTGGAGAAGAGAAGGCTCCAGGGACACCTGAGAGCCCCTTTTGGTGCCTGAAGGGGCTCCAGGAGAGCTGGAGAGGGACTGGGGACAAGGATGGAGGGACAGGACACAGGGAATGGCTTCCCAGTGCCAGAGGGCAGGGCTGGCTGGGAGATTGGGAAGGAATTGGTGGCTGGGAGGGTGGGCAGGCCCTGGCCCAGGTTGGGCAGAGAAGCTGTGGCTGCCCCTGGATCCCTGGGAGTGTCCAAGGGCCCGTTGGAGCCCCCTGGGCTGGTGGAAAGTGTCCCTGCCATGGCAGGGGTGGCACTGGATGGGCTTTGAGGTCCCTTCCAACCCAAACCATTCCAGGATTCTATGACATCAATGTCCCTTTTCACACACACACAAAACCAAAGGGGTTTTCTCACACTCCTCCTCACAACTACGGACAAAAATGAACTTTTTTCCTTTCCTCTCATTTTTCGAAATCCTTTCTTTAATTCCCAGCATCCTGCACTTCTGTTTCTTTTTTAAATGCATAATCACGGCATAAAATGGAAGAAATCACACAAGCTCAAATTAAAAGGGGTTTCTGGCTGGCTGGTTTGTTTATTTGTTCCTGGAAAAGAAACCATCAGAAATATTCCCCCAGAAAACAACATATTTTGCTTGAAAAGACCTTTCCTCTCTGTGAAGTATTTTATCATCAGTTTTTCTGCCAGTTCTACTCTTTTGCTGCCAAATGAATCCTGAAGTGCAAGTGAACTTTGAATAAGCAATCTTAACTTTCTTTGTAGCGAGAACTCCACGGGAATGGATAATCACCAAATGATAATTTATTTTCTCTGAAAACAAGAAAGCTCAACGTTCCCTGGAAAGCCTCGAAGACCCAGACACAGAATGACCTGGAGTTTCTGGACCTTGGGCTTTGCTGAGTTTTTGTGCACTACAGGAAAATTAAAAACATGATCATGGCCTCATAAAGCAAATGGACAGGAGGGCGTTGGCTCCCTCTTCCCTACACAATCTTCCCACACCCTCCCAGTTTTCCTTGCACCTTCACCCCTGCCCTCATGCCACGTTAGAACCACCACATTATAATATTTAATGCTATAAAACTGCATTCTTGTGGGTTGCAGGGTACAGACCGTGAGCATCAAGAATCTTTGGGAGCATGGACCCAGGGGAGATCCAGGGAAAATGTTGGGTCTGCACTCCTTTAAATATTCACATTTGTATTTTGGATCAAAGATTGCTCCTTTGGCCTGGCCTGGGAATTGTCTGGACACATCCCAGTGGATAATTCCCATGTTTTACCCTCAGCAGGTACAAAGGCTCTCCTGCCCATCAGTTGCTTGAAGGATGTTGCTCTCCCTTCACCAGCATCACTTTTGAGCCAACAGGAACAGGCATCTATTTTAGGCTGCACTTAATTCCTCCCTCGCAGGGTTTGTCACTTTGTATAGGTGAAAGAAAAGTCCTTTTTAACTTGAGGGCTGATATCAAGAAGTGTCCAGGGCAAGTTGGACGGGGTTTGGAGCAACCTGGGCTAGTGGAAGGTGTCCCTGGGGGTGGAACTGGATGAGCTTTGAGGTCCCTTCCAACCCAAACCATGGTGTGATTCCATGAATGACACTGGAAAGAAGACCCTGCTGGGGTGCCAGAGCTCAGTGCCATCCTTGAGTGCAGCTAAAAGCACGTGTCAAGTGAAGAGCCTGAGCACGAGCACCTTCATCCTCCAGCTTTGGATCATTCAAACCTAAAGGGCTTCCAGGAATAGTTTTGGTTTCTCTGGGACTTCAGTGTTTGGCTTGTTCTTGTCCACTCTCCCCTCGACAAGTGTGAGTATTTATTATCCACAACGTCTTGCACAATTTGCTCCTCTGCTCCCCTTCCCCATATGCAAAAAGCAAGTCCTTTTGTGCTCATTTTTTTTCTCAACCCATCTGTCATTGGATTCCTTCAATGATCCATAGTTATTGTGCTGGAAAACGCAGGAAGGAATTAATCCACTCTGAAGTTTCTGTGGCATCCCCACTTTGAGTTCCAGAATTTATTATCCCTTCTCAGTTGTCTCTTTCCCAGTCTGGTTCACAGAATCATGGAATGGTTTGGGTTGGAAAGGACCTTAAAGTCCATCTCTTTCCACCCCCTGCCATGGGCAGGGACACCTTCCACCAGTCCAAGGTGCTCCAAACTCCATCCAACCTGCCCCTGGACACTTCCAGGGATCCAGGGGCAGCCACAGCTTCTCTGGGAATTCCATCCCAGCCCCTCACCACCCTCACAGGGAAGAATTTCTCCCCAGTACCTCACTCGAATCTCCTTTTATTCAGTTTGTAGCCATTCCCTGTGTCCTGTCCCTCCATCCCTTGTCCCCAGTCCCTCTCCAGCTCTCCTGGAGCCCCTTCAGGCACCAAAAGGGGCTCTCAGGTGTCCCTGGAGCCTTCTCTTCTCCAGGTGACCCCCCCAGCTCTCCCAGCCTGGCTCCAGAGCAGAGGGGCTCCAGCCCTGCAGCATCTCCAGCCCCTCCTCTGGACTCTCTCCAGCAGCTCCACGTCCTTGTGCTGTTGTTCCCAGGGCTGGGGGCAGCTCTGCAGGGGGGTCTCACCTGAGGGGGCACAGGGGCACAATCCCCCCCTGCCTGCCCTTCTGGGACCACGCTGGGGGATCAACCCATCCCAAACTTCTCATTCCAGCCCCAAATTCCAGCAGCCCCATGCAGGGATCATGGTGTTGACTGGAGCCATCAACTGGAATGAACAAAAATCAGGTCTGTGGATTATCTCGTGATGTTTTGCAGATACACACATTGTTATTGACTTCTGCTGGATCAATGTTTGATGTCTGTGTAGGTTTTTTACGAGCAGACACGGGCACATTTAGTTGGGATTGACAACGTGGCTGTGTGGAACGATCCAGCACGTAAATGTCATTGAAATGAGGCTCAAGGACACAGAGCAAGATGAAAACCTTGTGATACAGGAGATGAATAACATCCAGACAATTTATTTTTTAACTTAATTTTTGGTGTCCAGATCCAGTTATTGACTTCTCAGCATGAGAGAGCAGTTTGAAGCCCGTGACGTGACGGTATTCGTGATGCTGCCTGTTAAATGCACTTGAGCCTTTGCAGGGCTGAAGACTCAATTAGCACGAGAAATTTCGGAATATAATAGAAAAAACACCTTTCAACACTCCCCCTTCTCCCCCCAAATAAGAAGCTCTGCTGTTTTGTTTATCTTATTGTCTGACCAAACCCTGGTTTTACTGTCAGCTTCACTGAACGTCTCCAATTCCCTTTGATAGGATTGAACAGCTACTTCCAAACGAGGAAAAACAAAAGCCAGCAAAACTTCCCAATGCCTCTTTCTATTTTTTCTTCCCCCGACTTAATTACGCAGTAAACAAAGCAGATTTATTTCTGTGCACACCTGTATTAGTTCTGAAGAGCTGTTGAGCATCTGTGAAGCGAACAGATTGTCTCTTCTTTTTAAATAAATTATAAAAAAAAAAGCCCCAAACCAGAACTCGCAGAGCTCGAGGCTCCTCTGTGTCATCATCCAAATGGCAGCAGAGTGTGGAACATCTCTGCTGCTCAACTCCGACAGCTCTTCAAACCTCTTCTGCAGGGGTACAAATGGCAACAGGAAATGGAGTCTGTGTCTCAGGGCTTTTAATTATGTTTAATATGCAGTTCTGGAAAGGGAGGAACTCACAGAGCTCAGGGAGATTCTCTGGTGTCTATTTGGGGTTTGTAGATCACAGTCACAGGATGGGTCAGGTTGGAAGGGGCCACGGTGGGGCATCTGGTGCCACCTCCCTGCTCCAGCAGGGCCATCCCAGAGGACACAGCACAGGATTGTGTCCAGATGGTTCTGGAATATCCCCAGTGATGACTCCACACCTCTTTGGACAATCTGTTCAGTGCTCACATTAAAGAAGTTCTTCCTCCTGGCCAGGTGGAACTTCCTGGGCATCAGTTCCAGAGCCTGGTCCATGCTGTGCCCTCTCCCTGCAGGCACTGATGGACATGGGCAGGTCCCTTCTCAGTGTCTCTTCTGAGGGCTGAACAGCCCCAGCCCCCTCAGCCTGTCCTTGTAAGAGAGGATGATCCATGAGCTTCAATAATGAGGAGCTTTCTGCTCCTCAGCCACCTCTTTTCATTAAGTCCAAATGAGTTTAATGTATTCATGGTTTAATGTATTGAAGATGCTCCTTTTGGTTGAAATTACCAAATTATCCAAAGTTTCTCTCAAAGAATTGATGTGCAGGCAGACACACAGACATGAGTGCCTTTAGGAAACCAGAGCCAGGGCAGATGGGCTGTGGCCACAGACCTGAGCTCCTCAGCCAGATCCCAGAGTGCAGAACAGGGACCCCAACCTCACTGTGACACCCCAATGAGCTCCATCAGAACCCACACAGAACCACAGAATCATGGAATGGGATGGGTTGGATGGGACCTCAGAGACCATCTTGTTCCACCACCTTCCACCAGCCCAGGTTGCTCCAAGGTCATGAACTCTTCCAGGGATGGGGAGAACATCTCTGTTACATCCTTTCCAGCCCCTCCACTCAGGCTCTCATCAAACACAATCAACTGCTCACTTTGTCCAGGTGATGATGGAGCTCATCACGCCGAGGATCCGCAGCACAGGAGCTCTTTAAGGTGATGAATTTGCCCATCACTGTTTGGGTCAAGCAATTTTTAACTTGTGCACCATCCAAGGGCCCTCTCCAGCTTTACTCTCCCTTTATCCCCATCAGAGCTGCTGATTATGTGAAGGAAAGGACTCGAGGTGGACCCTTGCCAGGTCGGTGTGTGCAGTTTGCTCCTCCACAAAGGCAAATTCGAGGCGGCTGAGGGTTGGACCAGCAATCCAGCAAAGAGTTAAAGGACATGGAAGCCCTTCCAGCACTCAGGAATGGGCACATTTCTGCTGCTGAAGGAGTGACCCCAGCTCAGCATGACACATCCCTATTGTTCCCTCGGGGAATATTTCCTATGGGAGCAAAAGGAGGGAGGAACCAGTTCCCAAATGATTGCTAACAAGAAAAATAATAATAAAAAAAAGAGGAGGGGAGTGGAGATAAAAGGGGGAAAAGGACCCAGGAAGGCTTCATAGGCTAAGAGCAAATTACTCTGCAATTCAGCGAGTGATTTCATGGCCCTGCTGCAGGGATAATGCATTCTGAGTGGCTGGAATTTCACTTAATTCCACTTCATTGTTGAGCATCTTTTCCAGTGGTTTTCAGAGCGAACACCGTGTGCCCATTTTGCTGGTTTGACAGCGGTGCTGAATGTGCCGTGCCCGTGTCTGTTTGTGCCCTGAGACAGGAGCAGCACAAAGGAGAACGCTCATAAATGAACCTTCATTTTCCCCCCCAATTGTTGTTTAGGCTGCTGAGGGAAGGGTTTTGTCTCTGCTGTGCACCCCGGGGTAGCACAGGCTGTCAATCACTCAGGGATCAATTAATTGATGTGTCAATCTGTTTTTCTGCCTTGCAGAAATCCCTGCAATCGCCTCCGATGCCTGAGGGGGCAGAAAGCCCTGGGAACCTCAGCAGATTAATGAAGTTATTGAATGGTTTGGATTGGGAAGGGTCTTCAAGATCATCTTGTTCCACCCCCTGCCATGGGCAGGGACACCTTTCACCAGACCAGGGTGCTCCAACCTGGCCTTGGACACTTCCAGGGATCCAGGAGCAGCCACAGCTTCTCTGGGAATTCCATCCCAGCCCCTTTTCACCCTCCCACCCACCAATTCCTTCCCAATCTCCCAGCCAGCCCTGCCCTCTGGCACTGGGAAGCCATTCCCTGTGTCCTGTCCCTCCATCCCTTGTCCCCAGTCCCTTTCCAGCTCTCCTGGAGCCCCTTTAGGCCCTGCAAGGGGCTCTCAGTTGTTCCTGGAGCCTTCTCTTCTCCAGGTGAACCCCCTCCAGCTCCCAATATCCTCTCTAACCCTGCCCTCTTGGATTGGGAAGACATTCCCCCGTGTCCTGGCACTTGTAAGAAGTCTCATTTCCTGGCCCAGTCCTGGATCATCTCTCTTTGCCATAGTGCCACCAACTGGAAATATCAAATTGTTCTGGTTTTGTACCCTTTTTGTTTTATTCTCTCCCCTTTCCGTGGCTCCTCGATCAACCTGATTTCCTTGGCAATAGCAATGTGGCAGCAAAATTGTCCCAAGTTATTCTTCTCTTGGATGATGTCCATCCTTGGAAGGTCTTTTTCTTACAGAGAAAGACAGCGGAGCTCCTTGGAAGGTGTTAATTCCTATTCAAGCCCCCCCAGAAACATCTTTGGGAATTAAACTCTTCCTCTGAAGCCTTTGTAAGTGAAGTGTGATGGGTAGAGAGGAATGGTGGCATCCCAGGGGTTGGACCTTGTTGTCTCTCCACAAACAGAGTGACATGAGGATGGTCAAATTCGGCTGGATGGGGGATTTTTTGGGTGCAACTGGGAATAATTGGGTGTTTTCTGGTGCAGCCCCATCTGCCTGTGGCCACTGTTCTCTCCTGCTTTATAATCAGCTCCAGCAGTGTTGCAATCACTGCCTTGTCATTGTCTTTGTCCCATTTGCAGCCCAACAAAGCAGTGATACAAGTCCCCCTTTCCACGTAAAACCAGGATTTGCAGTTGGAGTTAAAGGACAGCCTGACCCAAAATCCCATTTTGGCCCCGTGGAGAAACAAAGGCGACAATTAGAAACAACAAGACAATAGAGGGAGGACAGATCTAGGGAGATGGTAATTAGCAGAAACGAGAAGCAATGAAATTCAGACAGTTGGTTTGGAAAACTAAAGGGATTAAGGAAAGTCCCAGGATTAAAGAATTGTAAAACATGATAAAAGCAAGAGGGGTCTCAGCCATTATATTTAACTCATTGCTGGTTGAGGGGAAGGAAGTAATAACCTGTTCTTCATCCCTCAAGATGTTCTCACCTTCCTCTCCCACTTTTAAAATGAAATGGAAGAGTTATTTGTATTCCAGGAGTATGATTAGGAATACTTATCAGGGAAGACATTAAGGAAATACCAGGAATGCATTGGTTTAAAAGTTATTAGGTCATTTTAATGCACTTAAAATGTTGGCTGAGGGGGGATCTGCACAGGATTGCAGCAAACCCTGCATGGCTTAACAGGAGCTTTTACTCAGAGTAAAGATCTTACCAGCCATGGCAGGGATGGGAAGGATTTTAAACAGACAATTGCAAAGTTTCCCAGAGAGAGTTAAGGAATGCAGACTGTGTTAGGGAATAAGGTTAAGGGGTCTTGGAAAGCAACAGATCCCCAGAAATTCCCACCGTGCTGGGAATTCCCTCAACAGAGGGCTTGGAGAGAGCAAAAAGGGAGGGGTGACTCCCAAAGGAGGGATTTTTTCTATGTTTTCTGCTTCCATGTGAGACCCCAGTGAGACTGAGATGGGTAAAGCAGCTGGTTGGCTGCTGTCAGGTTTAAAAAGCAGTCTGGGGAAAGGTCTGAAGGGAGTCCAAAAAAAATAAAGTGCAAGACAAATTACTGGAGACTCCGAGAAAGTGCCTTGCACTGAGACTTTCCACAATCCAATCTGCTTAGTTTATAAAAAAAGGGCAAAAAAAAGAAGATGGAGAGGTGACTAATTTGATTAAGGTGTGTAAGTACCTTCATGGGGAGAAAATTGTGGTTAGCAAAGTAGTCTTTAATCTTGTGGAGAGAGGAGTATTTACAGCTGGAAGTGGAATCCTGACATATTCAAAGAGAAATAATTTCCACAGAGTGATGGAGCAGTGCCATGTGAAGTGCTGCATCTCCCAAGGCTTTCAGATCAGCACCGAATTTCTCCCTCAAAGGGAGAATCACTTTAGATTTGAAACTCTCAATAAGTCACTAACCAGCTAAATCTGGCAACAAATAAGAGGTCAAATGAAATGGTCAGAGATGTCTTGTAGCCTTGAAGTTGTGACATCACCAGCACAACACTGAAGGTTTTGCTGTCCCAGGGGGTTTTTAGGCTGCCAGGATTAGGTAGAGCTGCTGTCCAGGTGTCCACCTGTCCTAACCAACCCCTCTGACCTCTTGGTGTCACATCAAATAGCTCAGACAGAGCAGTGGACAGCTCAGCCAGGAGAACTGGGAGGAGAGAAGGCTTTGGGGTGACCTTATTGCAGCCTTTCAGTACCTGAAGAGGATGTGTAAGAAAGGCAGAGAGGGACTTGGGACAAGGAATGGAGGGACAGGACACAGGGAATGGTTTCAAACTGACAGAGATTAGATTTAGCCTGGATTTTGGGACGAAATTGCTGGCTGGGAGGGTGGGCAGGCCTTGGCACAGGTTGGGCAGAGAAGCTGTGGCTGCCCCTGGATCCCTGGGAGTGTCCAAGGCCAGATTGGAGCCCCCTGGGCTGGTGGAAAGTGTCCCTGCCCATGGCAGGGTGGTTCGAATTAGACAGTTTTCAAGGTTTCCCTCTGAACCCAAACCATTCTGTGGTTCTACAATAAAAAAACACCTCACACACTGACTAAAAAAACCTGGCACGTCTCATCCAACGGGGCCTTCATCAATCCTGTGATTTAGGGTGGGCCCTGGGAATAGTTCCACTGGATTAAATGGCTTTGCTGGAAGTGCACGGAGATGGCACCTTTCCCAGGACACACACTCTTGGTCTGTGTGAGCACAACACCCATCCCAGCTCTGAGGAGCTGCCACCACACAGCGGGTGTGTGAAGGTCATGGAGACACAGAAGCAGAAAACTCTTCCTGCCCAGGTGACCAAGCTTGGAGATCCCTCTGAGCAAGCAGCAATTAAAAGGAAACACGTTTTGTGCCTCCCTGCCTTCCAGGGAGGGCTGCAGAGCATCCTGCATCCATCTTCCTGGATCCTGCATCCTGGATCCTTCCAGAGCATCCTGCATCCTTGGCAGACCTGGCTCCCTCTCAGAACTCCTGTCCCTTTGGAAAACCTTCAGGAGGCCTCTGGGGAGCATCACCCCTCCTGAAAGCCAAGGAGTTTGATTACAACCCCAATGGAGGGCCGAGCTGCCAGCTGGGGCTCGGAACACGATGTGAAAGCCGTGCCACTGAAGCAGAAAATAGGAGCATGTCGAGCTGTCACGTGGCCTCCTGCAAAGATTGAAGTGCTACCAGGGCTTTTTGGGCTGTTTGTGTGCATCTCCTCACCTCCTAATTATTATGTTTTCCCCCTGCCAGGCCTTTCAGCAATAAATAAATAAATAGATAAATACCTAGGAGTTGCCATCCCCATGATAAGAGATGGAGCATCTCTTTAGCCCCCAGCCCTTCTGGGGTGTGCACGAGGCTGGGACTGGCACGGGTGACCATGATTTGAATTAAAGACCTGTAAAAGGGAGTTTAAAATCATTGGGCCACACCATTAGCTGATGCAAGCCAGTGAGGACCAGCTGAAGCCAACAGAACTAAAACTGCTCAGGTTAAGCAGTGAGCTCTGCCTGTGTGCACGGGAAGCCGTGCCCAACCTGTCCTCGCTGAGACCTCCAGGCTCTCACTCTTTGCTGTTCTCTGTGGTAGGAAAGGTTAATGATCATCAGCTGGAAGCACTGGGGGGAAATTAAGTAAAGGAGGATTTAGGAGGCGTGTCACGAAGCGTGGCATGTTCTCCCAAGGAAGGTGTGATCACCTTTATCAGTGAGACTTGAGGTTCTCAAAGAGCTGGAAAAGATGCTACAAAGAACACCACCCCCCATGCCAGGAAAGAGATCTGCCATCTCCATGAGCTCCTCCAGCTCTCTGATGCCCCTTTTCTCAGTGATCCCATCTCCCAGTGCAAGTGCTGAGCAGGGCACAGGCTATCTGAGTTATTATCCAAGCAAACACTCTCATTCTCAGAATCTGGGAAGTTTTCCAGCTTAATTAACATTAACATTTGTTTTCTCTGAGCCGTCTGCCAACGTGCCACCGGCAGCACTAAATATGAGCGCTGGGTACACACACGGCAAGGTGCGGTTCAGGTGGAGAGTGTGCAGCTTCAATTCCCAGCCCTGTTCCTTACAAGGGCTGTTGTTCCTCAGGTCTGTAAATCATCCCCTCCTGGAACTGCAGAAGCTTCTCCCTTGGCACCTGGGCTCGTTGAAAGCTAATGACCAACACCATGTAACATCCTCGGCTCCTCCGTGCCCAGACTTGGACTGTGATTGCCTTTTCCTGCTGATGATGTTGGTTGTAAAGGGAAGGGGGGAAAAAGAGTGATTTTAAGTGGCATTGTGTCCCTGGTCCACCCCCAGATCCATTTGGATGTAGATTTCTTATATGTCATAGAATTATGGAATGGTTTGGTTGGAAGGTACATTAAAGATCATCTCATTCCAGTCATGCCATGGGCAGGGACACCTTCCACCAGCCCAGGGTGCTCCAAGCCCCATCCAACCTGGCCTTGGACACTTCCAGGGATCCAGGGGCAGCCACAGCTTCTCTGCCCAACCTGTGCCAGGGCCTGCCCACCCTGTGAATGCACAGGTGTTAATTCTTCTTCTTTCCCCTTGGTCATTTTATGGCTTTGATGGTGAATGAATGGTCTGATCCACTGCAGTGGATCTTCTGCATGTTCAGAGAGGAGGAACGAAGCTGATGGAGGGTCTGAAGAGTAAGGATTGTGAGGAATGGCTGAGGGAGCTGGAGGGGCTCAGCCTGGAGAAAAGGAGGCTCAGGGGGCACCTTCTGGCTCTGCAAGTCCCTGCCAGGAGGGGAGAGCTGGGGGGAGGTCGGGCTCTGCTCCCAGGGAACAGGGACAGGAGCAGAGGGAACAGGCTCAGGATGGGACAGAGCAGGGGCAGGTGGGACGTAATAAAAAGTTCCTTAATGGAAAGGGTGGTCAGGCCTTGGCAGGGGTTGCCCAGGTAGGGTTGGAGTGCCCAGGCCTGGAGGTGCCCAAGGCAGGACTGGCCGTGGCACTCAGTGCTCTGGGCTGGGGGACAAGGTGGGCATCGGGCACAGGGTGGGCTGGGTGATCCTGCAGGTCTTCTCCATTCTAAATGATTCTGTGATTCTCTGAAGGTGGTTGAGATTGGCCAGGTTGATAAAAAGAGACACAGAGTAAGACAGGTCACAGTCATGGAGTGTGACACCCAGGATGTCCCATGTCCTCTGTGCAGCTCTGACACAAACACACCCACCACCCTTGATGGTGACATCACCTAAACATCATTTGGGCCATTTCCTGCATCACCCCTGTGAGGAGATTTACCCCTGTGTGACTGACACACATCAACACCAGTCTTACCAACCTACACAGGGCACAGGGTGTCATGGCTGGATGGGGCTTGGAGCAACCTGGCCTGGTGGAAGGTGTCCCTGTCCATAGCAAGGGGTGGCACTGGATGGGCTTTAAGGTCCCTTCCAACCCAAACCATTCTGTGATTCCATGATTCTGCTTCCCCCCCTGATGAACTGCTCCTGGGGAAGCTGTATGAGACAAACAGGTTCTTCCTCATGTCTGGGCTTGCTCCATCTTCTCTTTGCTCTGTTTAAAAGGCAGATTCATTTCTCCTGTCACCAGCAGTAAAACAGGGGTTTCCTCCCACCTGGGAACAAGGACCAATATTCTGGACCAGCCCCTGCTCTCACTGATGCCTTTCCCTGTTTTACCTAATCCAAGCACAACATCTTTCAAGCAGAGATAACCCTCCCACAAGCATTGCCAGGGCTTTGGGATGTGATTTGAAGGCTCCTCATAGCCAACCTTTCCATTCTACTTGGACCTCCCACGTGGACAAACCCACAATAACTTGGTGTCACCCACGGCTGAGCCAGGAAATGCAAGATTTGAGAGCTGAGCTGCACAAAACACGTGCATTTGACTTGGGTTGACTTCAAGGAGACTCACCTGGGTCGGGGTGAGAGGGTTGGGTCAGAAACATGTCATATAAACTGGGTGCTCTGGGTTTGCTGCTGTGTTTCTGCATGGAGGGGACAGCTCTTCTTGAGATCTTATGTCTGGTGTTGAAGTGAAGCTACACTCCATCCTCTGCTTGGCAACAGGAGACAAGGTTGGCATGGCAACCTTCTTCTGACGTGGAAAAGGTTGGTGTGAAGGGGACTGAGATCAGCTGTTGACCACTGAGAGAGGGACAAGAAGAAACACAGCCTAATTTGAATTAGAAGAAGGCAAGGATGGAGGGGCAATGCTTCCAACCACCCAGCAGTGACATGAGGCACCTGAGGTGAGCACATCCCTCACTGAGGTGTTTGATTAAGCTGCCAAGGCTGGTCTAGATCCACTCAAACCTCTTCAGTGCTGGGCCTTGAATGTTTCTTGATGCTGCTTCAGCTGCAGCCTTGAAGGGCTCTTCAGATGTTTGAGCTCCTCTCTGCTTCCAACCCAAACAAGGAACTCTTTGTTCTCCAGCTTCTCCCTGGCCCTGCCATGGAATGCCATCAAATTCCTGCATCCCCACGTTCCTGCTGTAACACCAGGCTTGGTCTTATTATCCTGATTTTAACTTTAATTTTCAAATTCCCAACAAACAACTCAATTTTCCCATTTTTCCTGGTTGAACTCACCTCATTTCCTAGAATCCTGGAATGTTTTGGGTTGGAAAGGACCTTAAGGATCATCCAGTTCCACTCTCCTGCCATGTCCACGATGCCAGTTGTTTGCCAAGCTCTAAATTGAGTCAGGACTCACCTCTCATGCACCCCATCCTTCTTTCCTCCCTTCTCCTCCTCCTCTTTACAGGACACCCTGAGATCACCAACCTGACCTGTCCGGCTGCTCTTGAAACTTCCAGCGTTTCCTCTTCATTGCTCCAAATTTGTGCTTTAGAAATTCAGCTTTGTAGAGCTGGATCCTTGGAGGCTTCAGGTGGGGCAAGACAGGAGATGACACCTGAAGGATCTGACCCTAAAGGAGTACACACTAATGGGAATCTCAGGGAATAGTAACCCTTTCAGTGATCTGTTTGGGATCTTGGTGGGTTCTCAACCAACCTTGCCTCTGTCTTCAAGCTAAAATATGTGCACTGGGCAACAGTTATCCAGGAGAAGAGGGATCATCTCCCTGCATCTGCAGAGCATCCCTGGTGCTGATGGCATTCCAAAGGAACACAAGGAAATGTGGAGAAAGAGTCAGGGACACGGGGAATTGAATCCAACCCAACCCAGGCATCCCTTCTGCCCTGAGCTGCAAGTCAAGCTCTGCATGAAACTAAAACTCCTCATTAATTTGGAGAACATCCCCTCCAATTGGGGTTTTCCAGGGAAGAGGTTTGTGGCCCTTTATAACTGTTCTTAGACACTTCATGTCTATTTTTAGCCCATTATTGTACCTGGTTTTAGCCCATTTTAGGGCTTTCTGGATGAGGCAGAGTCCTATATGGTGGGTTTTGGAAAGAGAAGCTCAGAGAGGAACCCAGCTTGTCCTTGGTGATATTCACGGTCATACAGAATGGAATTGAATTACTAGGATGCCCTGGTGGGATAAGGAGGAATTTAAGAGTGGAAAGATCAGGAAGAGCAATAAGAAAAATAACCACAAGGAATTACCACTGGACATTCAGATTTTTCAAATAAAACACCAAGTTGGTCGCAACCATTTCCAGTAGGATCAAGGAAGGTTCAAGATGGGGCTTGAGTAAAGAGGACAGAATTCATAGAATCATGGAATGGTTTGGTTTGGGAGGGACTTTAAATTTCCAGCCTCCTGCCATGGGCAGGGAATTGCCCATTCCAATTTATTCCTTAGTTTTTCCTAGTTAAAAAAAAAAAAGGCAAAACAAAACCCACAAGGCAGAACCTCAATCTCCCCACAGAAACAAATACTAGAAACAAGCAAACCTCCAGCTTTTCCTTTCCCAGCACGGAAACCTCAGCCTGCCATAAACACTGCTGGATTTAAATATCAAGAATATTCAATGCATCAACAGCAACAAAATATAATCCAGGCTATTTCATATGACAATGCACAGAGGACGAAAATAGAAAGGGCCGCTCCATTAAGCTTGAATCTCAAACTGCACTGAAATTATAATCAACAGCTTCTTCAGGGCAAAGGAAAAGAAAACAAAGGAAGGCAGGAGGGGGAAAAAATGCATGGAGGGTTTTAGTTTTTTCAATGACACTTAGAAAACACCAATTCCAGCCCTTTTCTGTCCCCCTGGATAGGTGGCTTAGCTGAATTCAGGGCTCTTCAGCAAAGCCCTCTCATTTTCCAGCACTGAGAGGGTGGTTGTAAGGCTGGATTCATCAGCAGGATCCACACAGATCCCTCAGATCAGGAGGAGATGCCCTGGCTCAGCTGCCTTGGGCTCTAAACAAGCCCCAGGGACAGCCAGGACTGAATCCCACCCTGGGCCAGCAGTGGGACAGGAATGTTTAGTGTGGGATTTGTTAGGGCAGGTTTAGGGTGAGGAACTCTGACCTTCAAACCCTTTCAGATCTCTCCTCTCCTGTTCTGAGGTCTCAACAAGATGTCACTGATCCCTTCTGATTGTTTTCCTGCAAGAGTCTTCAACAGGCATTGGGATATCACGTTGAATAATTCCACATTTTTTGATTATTTTTTTTAATTATGAAGAACTCCTCGAGGTCAGCATTTGAAAAGCCAACGTTTTGTGGAAAATCAAAGGAACCAACAAACCTAAAGTTTACAATGATGATTTTATCAGTTTTTCCTGGCATGAACTCACCCTTGGGATGTAAAACCAGGAGCTGACTTCCCTGAGGAAGGAGAACTTGAAAAGCTTAGAAAAACCAGTCTCTCTTTGCTGCTTTCTTTGGAGTGTGTCTATAAGTTCCCAACTCCTTCAGATTCCCCGGATTTCCTGCAGCCACGGGATCGGATTCCTGTTATTACAATTTTTTTCCAACATTGATTTATGCAAATTAAATGGGGAGAAATACCAGCTCTCCAGCCAAAAAGAAAAATGCCTCTTTTACGGGCCCAATATTTCACCCAGAATATTCATCCTTCCCTTCTCTTTTTTTTGGCCTCTCACATTATATTTTTACCGATAGCATTAAATGCTGAATGTGGGCGATATCTTTGATCTATGGACAAGTTACAACACACACAGGGAACCTGGACAGGACTTTTTTGGGTTTCTTTATCATCTGGTTCATAAATCACAGCTGCTCCAAGGCGGGGGCTCAGCAATGAGGAATCAGGACCGTGTGAGAGTGTGGTCTTGGTGGAACACACAACTCATCGAGCTGCTGGTGGTCCACAGATCTCCTGACTATTCTGAGGTGTTTCTCCTGTGACCTGAGGGTTCTTTGTATCCTCCTGGAGTAGCTCATGTTGTTTGCAGTGCTCTCCTGGCTGTTGTCCTTGTTTTGGGGCAGCTTGGGAAGGGATGGGGAGGGGAGGTGACAGGAGGAATTCATGCAGGGACAGCCACACCACAGACTCACGTGGTCATGGCCAGCAGTTGCCACCTGGAGAGACCTCAGGAATGTTCTACCAGGCTGGTGTGCTTTGGTGTCCTCCAGTGTTACTCCTGACAAGCTGCTGGTCCTTTTGCCATCAATCTGGGATTAAACACATCCATTGGAAATCCATTGGAAATCCATGTCCT
Organism: Campylorhamphus procurvoides; assembly: GCA_013396655.1. NCBI lineage: Eukaryota > Metazoa > Chordata > Aves > Passeriformes > Dendrocolaptidae > Campylorhamphus > Campylorhamphus procurvoides. The sequence continues at coordinate 77,044 of WBMV01007160.1, read as the reverse complement.
ACAGGTTCTGTCCCCTTTCACCCCACATTTATATCACAGGGAAGGTGCCAACTTGCTTTTTGGTCTAACTGCTAAAGGATGAGCACAGCTGACAACTTCTACATGGTGTGGCTCCCTCAAAAGGAGAAAGAGGGATGGGGTTTTGTCCCTGAGTGACCATGATGGTGCTCAGACCACTCAGACACAACGTGGAGGCTGATTCTGGGATTCTCCACCTGAGAGTTGTATCCATGGAGTCCTCTTGTCTTCCCTTTCCCAACTCCCTTCAAATTCAGGACAGATGCCATTGGAGGAGGTCACGGATGGAGAGCTTAACCTTCTTTGCTGGGGTGAGAAGGTTTGTGGCCTCATTTTTGCAGTGGAAAAGCACCTGGAAAGAACAAAACTGGGTGAAAACCAAGAAGGAGAGGGACAGATCAACTACGAGTTTCCTCCTCTTCATTCTTATCTTGGGAACTTGAGCAACCTGGTCTAGTGGAAGGTGTCCCTACCCATGGCAGGGGGGTTGAAAGTAGATGAGCTTTGAAGTCCCTTCCAACTCAAACCATTCAATGATCCTATGAATAAAAACACTCCTTTCCCCCNNNACCCCCCCCTCCCCCCCCCCCCCCCCCCCCGTAGCAGCAGAATGGGTCACTCAATAAATCACTGGAAGTGGTGGGATGGTGAGAATGAAATGCCAGATGGGGACCCTCAAGGTGTGAGCTGGAAACATGTGGCATTTTCCTTCAGAAACTCTTAACCCACCCTAGTCCTGCTGCTCCACAAACACAAACTTCCCACCTTGAGGTCAGTCATGTGAAGACACATCCAAAACAAGGAGGACAATGGTATCCAGAGCTCCCCAAGTTCTGGGTGCTCCACGGAGAAAGCACCACCGGATCCCACAGGAGCTCTGAGCAAAGGAAGCACAACTTGGCCACCCTGCTGTCCCTGGGTCGCAGTTTTTAGGTCACAGACCTTTTCCAGAGGATCATTTCAGGCACCAGCGCTACGTGTGTCGGTGGGAAATTGTTCAGTGCTGAATTAATCTCCCTCTTCACGCCTCTGTAGGCATTTTGTGCTGGTTGTGCACAGCATTGCTGTGCCTAATTGTGAATTACCCCCCGGGGGCTGTTACAGGCAGGGCTTGGCTTTAAAATAGAGTTGTTAATCTGAATCCTTCTTTTCGTTGTTGTATTTTTTTCTTTTTAGATACAGGTCGATGCACACCCAGATGAAACACCTGTGTGTAAAATGCCAGCAGCAACCTCTGTGCTCTCTGAAGCCCTGGGTGCTCCTGGCTCGTGGTTGGGATTAGGATAAGCACAACGTCAGCACTGACAGCCTTGGCACAGCCTTTCCTACAGAACAATTGCCTGATTGCTCTGTGTCTAAACCTCCTTCCACACAGGCTACTCCCACAGATGGATGATCTGCCTCCTTTGGAGATCAGATCCCCAGGAAAAGAGAGCCTGCATGGATTTGCTGCTTGATGAAGATGCACCGGCTTCAAACAGCTAAGAATCCCGGGGCTTAAAGTGAATCCTAGAGCTGGAATAAAAAAGGAACTTTCCTCTTGTTCCCAACTCTCTGTTCAATATGCAGGATCTGCTGCAATTCCTTTTGCCTTCTCCTGCAGGGTGGTTCACAATCTACCACCCTTTTTCCAACCTGACCCTGGAGAAGGACCATCCTCTCTGAGGACTTTGCTTTTTTCCACCAGATAGATCATCCAAAAATAATTCTCCTGCTTCTCTCTGCAAGCTTTTCTTCCTAAAAAACCCCACAAATCTTTCTCTCACGACCATTTTGATGCCCTGGCTCTGGTGTTGTCTCTTCCTGGAGCACATTTGAGCTTCCTTGGACTTTTCCCTCCTGTTTGTCCTTACCATGAGCCACATGGAAGCGTTTTGCAGCTCATGGAATTAATGGTCTGTTCATCCTCCTGGGCTGGCCATGCATTGATGAGTTCAGTTCTGCAGGTGGACACAGCATGGCACAGACAGTGCCTCCCATGCCATGAATTTTTTATGGCAGCATAATCAAGTTGTTCCACGCTTGTCTTCTGCCTGGAGGGAATCACAGGTTGTGAGCAAACCCAGGAAGTTTTGTTTGGCTGCATGAAGGAGGTACTTGTGTATATTCTGTGCTTATGAGCCTCTCATGGACTGGTCTTGCTTTCTTAGAAATCACAGGGTCATCCCATCGCTCAGGGTGGAAAGGAGCTCCTTGAGGGTCCCTCCCAACTCAGGATATTCCATGAGTCTTGACATCATCTTGTCCACCCCTCCTGCTCCAGTAGCTCACCTAGGACTGTGTCCACTTGTGGAAATACCTCCAGGAAATATTTTCTGGTGTTTGACCACCCTTATAGTATATTAAAAAAAAAAAGCTTTTCCTGTGGGCAGATTCTATTTTATGTCTTGTGATTGGCAGCCATTGGCACTGGGCATCACCCAGAAGAGTCTGGCTCCCTCATCTTCATCTCCTACCACCAGGTGTTGGTCCATGTTGTCTTCATCACTCTGCAAGTCCCTGCCAGGAGGGGGGAGCCAGGAGGGGTCAGGCTCTGCTCCCAGGGAACAGGGACAGGAGAAAAGGGAATGGCCTCAAGTTGCTCATGGGGAGTTCATGTTGGATATTGAGGAAAATTCACTCATGGAAAGGGTTGTCCACCCCTGGCACAGCTGCCCAGGGCAGGGTGGAGTCCCCATCTCTGGAGGGATTTAACATCCCTGTGGATGTGGCACTTGGGGACATGGCTCAGTGGTGGCCTTGGCAGTGCTGGGGGATGGATGGTTGGACTGGATGATCTCAGAGGGCTTTTCCAACTTCAATGATTCCATGATTCCATTTCTACTCCCTGTATGCACAAATGCCTCTGTCACCCATAATTCACAGCCATGAGCACCCTCTTCCAGAAGAGACATGAAGGTCCACCCTGCCCCAGACAACACCTGCCTGAGGTTTCCACATCTGCCCAGAGAGGGACAAATGTACGAGCCACAGAAGTGTTGCCACCATTGTACCTTTCTCATTCAGCCACACGCCGTGTTTGAGGAAAGGTCCCCTTGAGCTGGGGAGGTGTTTTCCAACACTGGCAAAGGTAATTCATGGCAGGAGACTGTCTGAAATCCAGGAATTGGATGGAAGACAACAGAGGTCTGGACAGGGTCAAGTCAAGGTGGTCGCCATCTGAGCTTTCCAATTTTTCTGTGTTCATTCCCTCGTTCCCATCAGAAACATCCTCCAGTTTGTTTTCCCTGCTGTGTATCAAATCCAGAAAGGATTCTGCAGTACCCTGGACTTAATTCTCTGGGGTCACATTGGGACAACCTGCTTTGTCACCTGCCATCCACAGATGGGTTTTTGTGAGCTTGAGATCCTTAAATCCACTGTGTCAAAGTGGATAGTGGATGATGACAGAATGATACACTGATTTGGGTTGGGAGGAACCTTAAAGACCATCTCATTCCACCCCCTACCATGGGCAGGGACACCTTCCACCAGCCCAGGGTGCTCCAAGCCCCATCCAACCTGGCCTTGGACAATTCCAGGGATCCAGGGGCAGCCACAGCTTCTCTGGGCAAAATCCACAAACACAAAATGGACCTTTTATTTGTAACTTGATGCTTTCCATGACGAAAACACATGTTGATGTTTCAATTCCACAGCACGTCCTTCAGCACAGATCCCCCCTGAGCTGCAGACTCAGGATGTTCAGTTTCTCCTGAGCAAATTCACCTCCAAAAGAGCAACTACAAGGCCTGTCATGAGAAAAAAGGTTGCCTCTAATTCTTTGATCCATCCCACAGCCCCATCAGATGCTTCTGTAGCCCCTTTCTCATGAACCAGAGCCACTATTCATTCATTCATTCATTCAGAAGCAAAAGACCTTAATTTCATTAGCACTAAATCCCTTTAGAAGCAAACCCAGCAGACAAAAGAGGAGCTGAGGATTGAGAAGTCAGAGATCAGCCTTCGTGGTGACTCATGGGACTCATGACAACACACCAGTGCACAATAAAATGTCACACCATGAAAAATCCTCATTGTCTGGACATAAATCCTTCTCCCAGCTGGGTCATCTCCCCGTCTTCTGCCCTGCTAAAGGCCACAGAGCTGTTCAGACTCGCCTGTAGAGGTTCCTAACAATGTGGATTTCAGGAAGGGAGCCAATACCCTCCCAGGCTGGGGGTTGGGACATCATCCTTTGGCTCTGGTGGGATCTGGAGTGACATTCCTTTGGAGTTAGGGTTGAGAATTGGAGTATCAGCAGCAGATGCCTGACTACAATACAACGGTGAGGAGGAGCAGGAGGAGGAGGAAAAGGTGATCTGTCGTCACTGCCCCAACCAAGTTCATCACTTTTCTTGTCCTTCATGACAAAGTGGAGCAGCTTCAGCAGCAGCAGAGAGGTCGTGGTGTTGGAGAATCCTGTTGTTGGAGCACTCACAAGCAGACTCACACCATCACAGGAAGGGAGAGAGGCATCACCTACTGACCACTTGCTCTTTGGGTGGATCCTGGAGCCACCAACCAGTTGTAGTAGGAAAGAAAGTCCCTTTTCCCTGCTCCAGATGTCTTCTCTACAAGGCCTCTCTGGGAAGGTGGGATCCTGTGTTGAAACAGGTAAAGCAGCTCCAGAAATGAAGCAGCCCACCAGATGAGCTGAGTCAGGGAGACCCTTGTGTTCCTGGATCATGGATGGGGACCCCTAGAGATGAAAGTAGGATGTTTCTTCTTATTTTAGATAATAATCTAAAATGATCTGTGTCACAGGTGTCTCTCAGGGCAAATCAGTGTTGGAAAATGTCCTTAAGCACATTTCCTTCCCAGGCTGTTAGCAGGAATTGCAATGCCTGCATCTGAGATGCCAGAGGACATGAAAGCAGGTAAATCCTGGGTCCAACAGATCCTGCTCATGGTCCAGGATAAGCATTCCATGAGGATCAACACATTTGTTACCTCTGACTTTAATACAAGCAGGAGCGTGTTCTTTGTAACCCACCTGAAGTCAAAACACAAAGTGAAGTTTGGCTTTTCCACGCCAAAAAGAGGGTGGGATGAGGTGGCCACTCTCCTCTTCAGACCAAAGAGCAGGAGAAGTGGTGAGAGAGACCCTGTCACCCGAGGAGTGCTGAAATCCCACCCCCACACAAGAAACCACCTCAGCTCTGCTCCCTGCATGCCAATATTTTAGGGCTCTCTTGGAACTAACACCACCAGCTCCGATGTCTCCCTGAGCACATGAAACCCCTTATTCCCTGCAAAGACGAGTGTTGAGGTTGGACAGATGTCCCCAGGCTGTGCATTCACACTGGACAGATGGACAACTGGTTCCAGCCCCATGGAGAAGCTGCTCTTGGCTTTGCAGGGTGTGATAACCCACGAGCCAAGCTCATGTGATCCTGGGCTTTATCAGCGTGTTTTCCATGTGCAAAGGGAAGAGTGTACAAGGAATAACTTTGGTAAGGATAATCATCCCCAGGCATGTGCAGATAACACATTTCCTTCTTCCCCCGTTGAAATAACCCGGAGATTTTCCATTGTTCTTGTAGAAACCAGGCCATAAAAGACAAGTTTCTCCTTTGGATGGTTTGAGCCTAACTAAAACCTGCTTTATTCCATGCCTGTGGGATGGAACAGCCCTCAGTCTCACAGCTGGGGCCCTGGAGAAGATGCTCTTCCACTTTATGGAGAAACCATCCTAAAATAGCCCCGGGAACAAGTGGAGAGCAGGGAATTCCCATCTCAGCCCAGATGTTTCCCATAACCAGCCCTTTCCCATAACTCTGGCTGGCTGGTTGCATTCAGCTGCCCAGGAGCTTTTCATCTTGTGTTTGGATGGAAATTTCATTGTCCAGCTGAAAGCTTGGCAGCCCAAAATGTTGGGCATGCAGGACTGAAGGGCCAACTTTCCCCCGGTGCAGCTCCTGTCTTTGTCTCTAGTAAGGGTAAATGTGATTTATCCAATTGTCTTAAGATGCTCCTAGAAATACTCACAGAGTTCAGAGCTAAGCAGAGATGCTTCTATTTTATTCCATGTACCAAATAAACCTGATCTTTTCCAACAGTTTCCCACAGTGGAAAAGTCCCCACAGTCTGTGTTGAAGGGATCCTTCTTGAAACTGGCCACGGATTTTCAGTCAAACAGGTTCCCCAGGAGGGATTTTTCACACCATTTAAATGTGGTGTGGGAAAACCTTTGATTTATATGATGCATTTTGTGTCTGGCCTTAATTATATTTTTGCAATGAAATAATGACTTCATTGAGATTTCGGTCCCAGGTGATGCTTCCTGTGGACGTGCCATTAGGAAAGTGGGATCTCCAGGCTTTAAGTTGCATTCAGTACTGACTTTTCAGGAGAATTTTGTCCGTGATAATGCAAAAGGCACCTTTTCACTGCCTGAGCTGTGGGATGTGTTGTGAGAATCACCAGCTGATGGTGACATGGGAGGGACAGTCCACCCAGGGAACAGGGCCAGCAGCACACAGAGGGCAGTGGGAGAAACAACAGCACAAGAAACATGTCAGAATGAGAAAATGTGGATCATCAAAGCATGTCACTTCCAGGAGGACACCAGGGGTTGTGGTAATGAACTCGAAATAAAGCATCTTGATTTGGGAATTTATTGAAGTGGGTTGAAATTCCCGAAGCCTGTCTGAGTTTCTTGGAATTGTTACGCCAAAGAAGAATTCGGAGCGTCAATGTTTTTGGCTCAGTTTGCAGGAAAACATTGCTGGTGGTATTTTTATGGGGAGGGGGATGAGTTCTCCTTTCTTTTCAGCTCCAATTAGCCTTGACTTTTCAGAGTAGGGGCAGTTACCCTTCATTTAAGGAAAGAGGGGTTTGTAAGCACTGGCTGAAGAGGGTTGGAGCATCTGCCACCCTTTCCTCCTGTCCTTTTGTTATCCTGTACCCCAGGAAATCCCCCACCTCGCTCCAGCTCAGCCTTGTTGTCCTTCTGTGCCAGGAGCTGAAGAGCTCTCTCGTTTCACGTTACTGTTCCCAAGCAGGTACTTAGAGACAGTGACAAATTAGCCCTTAACCTTTTCCTCATGACACCAGCAGCTCGTCCCTACCACCCTCAGATGTGTGTCCTGCCTCTCCTCCTCCCATCCCCAGACCTTCAGCTGCTCCTGCAGCATTTCCTCCCACTGTCCCCAGTAAAACAACGTCCTTCTAGAGCAGGGACTGACTAAACACAGGGGCACAGAGGTGCCCAGCCAGTTCACAGCCTCCTGTGCCCACCTGGGCTGGTGTCTCCTGCTCCCTGTCCCCAGCACACGTTTGCTCAGTGCTGTTTCTTGTCACAGTTATGACAGTTGGTGTAAGATCCTCCCCAAGCCCTCTCCAAATCATGTTCATCTCTCCTTCCCCAAAAAGGGCACCCCAACACCTGAAATACCCTCTCTCCTCATGCTGCCTTTCCCAAGGGAAACACCATCCAGAATGACTCAAAGCTGTTGTAGTGATGAGTTTGACAGGTTTGATCACAGGATCAAAGAACATCCTGACGTGGAAGGGACCCCCAAGGACCATCCAGCCCAACCCCCAGCCCAGCACAGACACCCCACCAATCCCACCCTGTGCCCCAGAGCATCATCCAACCCCTCCTGCAGCTCTGGCAGCCTTGGGGCCGTGCCCACTGCCCTGGGGAGCCTGGGCAGTGCCCACCACCCTCTGGGGGAAGAGCCTTTGGCTGAGATCCCCCCTGACCCTGCCCTGGCCCAGCTCCAGCCCTGCCCTGGGTGCTGTCCCTGTCCCCACAGAGCAGAGATCAGAGCCTGCCCCTCCCCAGGGAGGTGTCCCTGCAATGAGATCTCCCTTCAGTCTCCTTCCCCAGCTGGACATCCCAAGCACCCTCAATGTCCTCACACGCTGCCCCTCCAGGCCCTTCCCCATCCTCATTGTGCTCCTTTGGATATAGTGATTGCATTTGGTTGGGAAAAGCTGACTCTACTCCATGGCAGGACAGGTGGTCTAGAAGATCCCCTTGCTACTCATTTCTGAGATGTTATGAGATTCCTTTAGACAATATATAAGTGGAAGGGAACTCTGTGAAGAGAGAGAGATCTTTCCTGTGACTGTAGAGGAACCTCGACAGACCTCTGCCCTACCCAATATGAGTCATTTGTGACATCCTGACCTGGTACATGTTCCTCTCCCTTTCTCTAATCCAGGCAAACATGGAAACGAGCCCAAGACACCCCTCCCAGCTGTTCTTCTGCCATTCCTGCTCCTCACAGAAGCAGCACCCACTGATACCTCATCCATCATCTCCAAGTGACATACTGAGCTGAAATCAGTGGCTGCTGGAGAGCAGTTTGCTGTTGGGGTGGGTGAAGCTGTTTCCCTTCTCGGTGACAGCTGACAGCTGGTCCAGTGCCAGGCCAGCACTGGTTTCATGTGGGGACAGCCCCAGTGTGACAGGTTCCATCAGCATCAACTCCATCCATGGGGCATCCCGAGTGAGCAGAAAGGTCCCTTTCACTCCCTATGGATCTGAGTGCATGGGACCCTTGGTGGGGAGGAATGGAAGAAGAAAAAAGTGCTGGTGGCATTTCTGGAAGGGAGAGAGGCTGAGAGAGGAGAAGAAAAGGCTGCTTGTCAGGCTCAATGAGCGGTTCAAGGCGTAGGGAAGTGTTTATGGCTCGTCCTAATTGCTGTAATATTCCTGCCACAGCCACAATGCTTTTGTCGCTGCTTCACTTGCTCTGACAAATCAGCTGCCAGGAGAAGGGAAAACTGTAAAGTAAATAATTTCAGCAATGAAAGGAAGGGTGGCTGAGCCTGCTGAGTTCTCAATCTCCGCTCGCTGCTCGCTGGAAGGTGCCCAAACGACACGCAGGGAGTGACCCTGCCCTGTCCAGTGTTGGCCTGCTGACCTCGAGCTGTGGCCACTCTGCTGATGCCGCTCCATACAATGCAACTCGAGGGTAATCATGGAATCCCAGAGTCATCTGGGCTGGGAAAATCCTCCAGGGTCACCCAGCCCACCCTGTGCCCGATGNAGCAATGCCCAGAGCAGGAGAACAGTCCCTGCTCTGGCCAATCTTAGAGCTCTTTCAATTTAGAGGTCTAAGAGGTCTTTTGCAACATAAATAATTCTATGATTCTATAAATTGTGCTTTTCCATCGATGGGACATGGTAGGAAATGCTCTCTGGAGTCGAGCTCATTATCAAAGCACAAAGGACAGGTTGTCCTTGGCTAAACTTCAAAGCAGAGGATGTAGTTGGGGGCAGAGAGCTCAGCATCACCTCAAAACCCACGTGCAACCTCAGAGGAGAGGTCCTGGTCCAACTTCTCACAGGAAACCTGACCCTGTTTGGCTCTTGGATGTCAAAGGATCCATGAACCTCAGACTGTGAATACATGTGCACTTGCTGTGACACAAGATGTGGTCCTGGGGAAAATAAACTCTTATTTATAGCCAGGATTTCCTTTGTAATTTATTAGTGTTCAAAAAATAGCTTCTGAAAAGTCTAGGGGCTTATTTTAGGTGTCTGAGGGTATTTCTTCTCAGTTTGGAAATCCAAATTTGACACAGGTGTAATTAGTGAGACTCATTGTCTGGGACTGGGAACATCTGAGGATGGAATTAGGGTTAGGGTTAAGTTTAGTCTTAGGGTTAGGAATATCTACATTAAATATATGTGGATTGGGGTGAGAGATGTGCATGAGCTCTCCCATGAGAGAGCAGATGAACCAGCAGATCTCTGCAGCTGTCCCCTAGAATCCCTTTGGCAACTGGTTTGACAGGTCCCACCACCACCAAATAATATTTCCACTCCATGACTGGATAGATGGAAGGCAAAAAAAATAACATCTCTTTACTTGAAATATGTTTTACTTCTTCCCAACATGTGGAGATTGCTGGATGCCCAAGTGCCCCACCCCTTTATCCTGAGGAAGAAACTCCTCAGTACCCAAATTTGGAAGAAAAATTGCAATTCTTGGTGCCCCAAAAAATGCACAAAAGGTTTGTGGTGTCGGTGGTTTGAGGGGAAGAGCTCTCAGGGAAAACAGGGAAGGTTTGGAGAGCCAAGGTGGGAGTACAAATCCCTTTGAAGTCTCCGCTGTGCTAATTAGACTCGCTTGGCCTTTTGTGCTTAACGAGGGTATTGTCTGTAAAGTGCTGCCCTCGAGAGGGAGGGAAGTGTCTTGCCCAAGCAAAATGCAGAATTGTTGCCACGATCTGATGTCTCTGCAGAAGGAACAGTGTTGGTGTGGCTGGACACACAGAGGGGAAGCAGAAGGATCATTTATAATTCCGTTATACTCTGAGCATCACCGAATTCTTAAAATATTCAGCCCTTTTTCCCCCTCTTCCTCCCCTTTTGGATTCCCAGGAGGAGTCAGAAGTGGCTTAACCCTTTGGGAAATCCCACAGAGCTGAGGAAGAGGCTGCCTCGCTCTTTAAAAGCTCTGGGATGTTCACCTCCTTGATTTTTCATGGGTTTTTAGGATCTGAGTTTTACAGAGAGTGAATTCCCTGCTGCTTGGCCCCTTGATGGTCCACATGGTACCTACATTAGTCAACTCATTTCAGGAGTCAGAATACTCTGGAATTAGACTCAAGCTCCGTTCTGGGGATGTTTAAGCCCAGGGAGAACATCCTACAAGCAATATCTCCTCATTATCCCAAATATCTTCACTTTACCCCCATGTTTTCACACCACAAGCCCGGCAACACCGACCTTCAAGACACCAACTACAACACAGAATGCTTTGGTTTGGGTTCTTTGATCCAAAAACAAACACATTTAAAAATAATCCCATGCCAGCCAGAGGAGCTCAGAGGAGAGGAACCACTCCTGGGATGGACAGGGAGAGGAGCTGCTGTGCTTGGAAGTCCCTCAAGCTGTCAACTGGGAAGTCATCTGGGATCCTCCAGCCTTGGGACATCAGAAAGGGCTGGATGAAGTGTCCTCATCCATGTTTGGGTGGCAGGAAGGACTAGAGGCTGTGGCTTCTCCACTGATCCCTTCCCCTCGTGCATTTGGGGTCTAATGGGAATGACAGGCCACCCCAAAAACTGTGTTGGTCTGGTTCCCTCGCAGGGAAAACATCCAAATGAAGGAGGAGAACATCCCTTCTCCCTTCTCCTCACGCAGCCACTTGTGAAATTCATTAGCAAACGCACACTGAGAGGAAAATAGGAAGATTAAGAAATGAAATCACCATTTCATAACAGAATGGTTGGCTTGATGAGGAGGAAAAGCAAAATTAAAATCGCTCCGGTCCTGTGGCAGCCTCCTGTCCTCCCGTGGAAGAGGTTAAAAAGACCAGGAGAAAGACTGAGATTTAATATTGTTGTCTCTAAAATATTAAAGGGGCAACGACAAGTGTTGCAATTTTCTCTGCAAATCCCAGATTTTAGGTGAGCTCTGACAGGAGAGCACCGGAAAAGAGGAGAAGGGATGTCTCCACACCCTGAAACTGGGAGCACACAGCCCCTTCTCCAGAGCAAACAGGTTAGGAAGGATTGAACTCCTGCCTGTGCCAGGTGTTTATGGCATTTTCAGGAATTGGAGCTCCTCTTCAGCCTCCTGAGGGTTCATCCACCCCAACCTGAGACACACAAGTGGCAAATGCCACCTCCTGGGCTGAGCCACTTTTGGCTCCACTGGTATCCAGCAGCAGGAAATCCACATTCCCGGTGGATGGTTTGGTTTGGATCGTTTTGGTGGGATGAATCACCCCATTGAAGGGCCACGAGGAGAGCTGAGGATCAATGTTGGTGGGTAAGGTTGAGAGAGGCAATCAGCACGAAGAACCTTTCCTGCAAATCCTGACTCCTGATCTCCCTGTGGATAGAAATAACCTCTGGCATCGAAGGGAGGGCACCGTACATGCCATGGCCAAGTCTCTCTCTGGGGCAGGGGGCATGAATTCCTCCCTGCAGGCACGTGGAGCTGGATCACTTCTGGCTCTGCTGCTGCCACTTGTGGGGTTGTTCCTCTTGGGATGTCCCAAGAATCCCAGGAAAAGGTAAACCCCAAGGTGTCTGAGCTCCCTGCTGGAGCAACAGTGGGACAGGAAGAGATGACCTAAGGATTCTGTTGTGTCTTCAGTGCAGATACTGGTTTGGAATTTAATCCCACCCTTCCTCCCCTCAACTGCACAAGTAGGGCGGGTGTCAAGCTTGGATATTAGAAAAGGTTCTTCCCCCAGAGGGTGGTGGGCACTGACCAGGCTCCCCAGGGCAGTGGGCACAGCCCAAGCCTGGCAAAGCTCAAGAAGAGTTTGGATGATGCTCTGGGGCACAGGGTGTGACTCTTGGGGATGGTCCTGTGTGGGGCTGAGGGTTGGAGGGGATGATCCTTGTGGGTCACTTCCAACCGGGCAGATTCTGTGATTCTGTGAAAATTAAAAAAGAAAAAAAAAAAGAAAAAAAAAATCAGATGAAGGAAGTTAAAGCTCCCTGTCTTCCTGGAAAACACCACTGGGCTGGGGAATGAAGGGCAGGATTGTTCTGGCCCTCGCACTCCGAGGCACTGGATGGAGTGTGGCACAAACACTCCTTTTAATGCTGGCCACGACCCTGCCTGCTCCCCCTGTGTCCCAGAGCAGGGGTGACATTTCAGGCCAGCCCCATGACCCAGAGCATGAGATCACCCTGTGGCTGACCCCAAAATCCTGCCCCCACTGTTCCCAGCAGCAGAGCAGGGTTCACTGGGGGAGGCATCAATGGTGGAGGGATATGCTGCTGGCTGTGGAACCCTCCCCCTTGGCAGCACAGAACTCAGCAGGAATATTGTCTCTATTATTATTATTATTATTATTATTATTATTATTATTATTAATTCAGCCCTGTGAGGCACCAGGGTCAGGATCAGCCTCCTTTTGTGGTTTGACTCTCCAAAACAGTTGTGAGGAGCAACCTCTGCTTGGCCAGGCAGTTTCAAAGGGTTTACAGGATCAAGAAGATGAATATTGACCTTTTTTCTCCCCTTTTTCCCTCTTTTTCCTTATTCTTTGTGGCAATTCTTTCTTTAGCCACAGCCACCTCCAGCCACAGGTTGGCCATGGGCTCATATACAGAATAAAATCATAGGGTCAGACTAGTTTGGGTTGGAAAGGACCTTAAAGACCATCTCATTCCACCCCCTGCCATGGGTAGAGACACCTTCCACCAGCCCAGGTTGCTCCAGTCTGGCCTTGGACACTTCCAGGGATGCTTCTCTGGGCAACCTGTGCCTGCCCACCCCCACAGAGAGGAATTTCTTCCTATTATCTCATCTAAATCTCTTTTTAATAGGACTGAAGAGCTGTGATTTCATTTGTTGCTGGCAGCACTTGCACCCAGGGCTGACCAGGATGAGGCACTTCAGGGCTGCAGCAACTCCAGCAGAGTCAAAATCTCTTGTCCTGACTCAATATTAATTTTTTTAACATTAGTTCTGCCACTTTTAGCCTTTCTTGGAGGTGAAGAATTCACAGACATGGCTAGTCAATGTGGAAAATGCTGTCTTCCATCACACATCTGTGTTTTCCCAGCTCAAGGAGATAAAACCTTTTACTTAATTCTGGAAAAAAATAATTTGAAGGAAAAAAATGCAACAAATTTAGCAAGAGGAAACCTTTGTTACCCATCAGGGTTTCACTGGTGGGTCAGACACACAGAAAGGCTCCATTGCAATCAACAAAGGACCAAATTAAAAACACAGCCTTGAAGGTTTCCTATCCTGAAGTGGAATATATTGAAGGGGAGAGGATAAAACATGGAATAGAAATGAAGTTTCTGTCATGGGAGAAGTTCTGATGTTTCCTGTTGCTGTTTTGAGATGGGATGCAGACCTGAATAATAACAACAATAACAACAACAACAATAATCACAACAATAGCAATAACAATAATATCAATAATGATATTGATAATAATAGTAATAATAGTATCAGTAATGGGAATACTAGCAATAGCAGTAGTAGTAATAACAGAAACAAAACTCTTAATTCCTTTTTTCTCCCTAGAAATAACAAGATGTTTCACCTCAGCCCCTTCAGAGAAGTGAAAACATCTGAGAGGCCAGAGCTGAAGGTGTGAGTTATCCCAAATGTCACTTCTTTCCTATTCCTGATGTGTTTTCAGCCCTGGTTTTCTCAGCCAAAGCCCATTTTTCAGGCCCTCCTGTGGTTAGGTTGGTGTTCCCTACAATTCCACCCCTCAGTGTCCCTTGAGGGGTGTGTGTATTTCCACTCAGTTTTACACTCATGCCCCTTTTCCCCAAAATTCTCACATCCAGACCAAACCAAAGCCAAGCCTTTCTCCGGCTGCATTTCGTACCACAAATGGGAATTTTCCAAGCTAAAATTGCTTTACAACAGAGTGAGTTTGACTTCCTTTCCTTCCCAGCTGTCCTGTTTGGCACAGAGAGCTCCCAGCAAGTGCCAAAACACCTGAAACATCGGGAATTCCTCGGAATTGGAGTTATTTTATGTCCTTCTCTGAAGGGAATGCTGCTGCAGGCAGGATAAGGAGGCAGACAATGTGCTCACTGCAATGCCCTTTGGGGAGCCAAGAAGGATGCTGGATTGTCCCTGTCTCCGAGCACTTGTTGGACTGTTAATGATCTTTCTTCCTCTGGGAGATTTATGCCCCAAAAGGAATTGTTGGCAGTTCTCTCACTCGCTTATTTGTTAATTTGGGCTGAGCTATAAATATTTACCTTTCCTTTTTATTCCATCTGAGGAGCTCTCTGGTTGCAGATGTGGCTGTTTACCCCTCTCAGCTCCCCGAGTGTGGTCCCTGCTGGCCCAGGTGGCCTCAGAATTCGGGCTCTGTGGCTCAAATCTCAGCTGAGCATTCAGTGGATGTGGCATTGCAGTGTTAGATCCCCCAGAGGGCACCTGGAGATGTTTGCAAACCACCACAGCCCGGGAAACACCAGACTGAAACTCCCTGCTGATGGTGACTCCGGAGATTGGTGCTGCAAGGACGGAGCTCCGAGTGTTCCCACACTCAGCACCACCAGGATCTGCCCCTTGGCTTGGCACAGCGTTACCCAAACCTTGGGGGGCACTTAGTCTGGGGCTTGGGGACACAGAATCATGGGATGGTTTGGGTTGGAAGGGACCTTAAAGTCCATCCAGTGCCACCCCTTGCCATGGGCAGGGACACCTTCCACCAGCCCAGGGGGCTCCAGCCTGGCCTTGGAGACTCCCAGGGATCCAGGGGCAGCCACAGCTTCTCTGCCCAACCTGTGCCAGGGCCTGCCCACCCTCCCAGCCACCAATTCCTTCCCAATCTCCCAGCCAGCCCTGCCCTCTGGCACTGGGAAGCCATTCCCTGTGTCCTGTCCCTCCACGCCTTGTCCCCCAGTCCCTCTCCAGCTCTCCTGGAGCCCCTTCAGGCACCAAAAGGGGCTCTCAGGTGTCCCTGGAGCCTTCTCTTCTCCAGGTGACCCCCCCAGCTCTCCCAGCCTGGCTCCAGAGCAGAGGGGCTCCAGCCCTGCAGCATCTCCAGCCCCTCCTCTGGACTCTCTCCAGCAGCTCCACGTCCTTGTGCTGTTGTTCCCAGGGCTGGGGGCAGCTCTGCAGGGGTGGGGAAATCTCAAAATACAGTTTTGACAGACAATTTTGGGAGGGATGGAGAGGAATCCAGGAGCTGGAGCAGCTGAAGCATCCCATGGGCACACCCTGGCAGTGTCTGTGCCCCAGCTCGGAGCTGCTGGGGAGAGGCTTTGGGACTTTGCAGGGAGGAGAAGGGAAGAGGGCACTGAAAGCTGAGTTTGGGAAGGCAAAACATGTGGGAGCTTCCAAGATCCCCCTGTGCCTGCAGGGCTCCCGTGCTGCTCCTTCCCAAGTCGGTGTTTCCTCTGATCCCACCCCTGAAGGCATCACTCTGGTACCCTGGGTAATGAATGGGCTTTTATTTGGGCTTCTTGTAGGGGGACAGGAGAAGGGGAGGAGGGTGGGGGGTTTTTGGAAAAGCTGCTGTTGGAATCGTGATGTTCCTTCCCTGCTTTGCAAAGAGATTAAGGCTGGTTTTGAGCCATTTGTCCTCCTTTGATTTGTCCCCAGCCTTGTTTTGGAGGGGGGGAATTTATGGAATTTTACTGCCTCATACAGCACTTATCGCTGGCAATCAATATTGATTTTAACATAATGTTTTGTTTTAAGGCTCCTTTTGTTGTTTTGCATTCGTTCTGCATGTTAATAAGGTTTATAAAATCCGTGATATTTTCCCGTTTCGTGAAATCTTATTGGGATAATTACCTTGCTCTGCTGACAGATCATTGTGCCTGAATTATATAAAGAACGCCACTGTTATCTGCTTTTCTTTCATCTCCTGAAGAATGTTTTCCTACCTCGACAGGCATTGTGTGTGTGAGAATGCAGAGCAAACACTGACAAGTTGTTCCTGTGTCCAGTGGAACCCGATTTACCTTTTTGCCTCCCAAATGCCACCCCGTGTTTTCAGGTAGCGTGACCTTTACTGTAAATAAGAACTCAAACAAATGAGAAAGAATAATGGCTAAGCCTTCAGGACAGAAGGCTTGCCCATTTTCTACCTGTCTCCACCCAAGAGAGAGCAGGAACCACTGACCAGCTCTGGAGATACCAAGGGAAGAAAATCCTTCCTGATTAAGGCACTTTCATGGAATTATGTCAGGAGTTTTGATCCTTCTGCTTTCAGGCTGTGCCTCCTTAACAGAGCACTTTGGTCCTACCTTGTCATTCTCATGCACCAGTTTGGCTTCAGTGATGTTTCTGGTCAATTTTGGCATCCCTAAGGTCAACTCTGGGGTCTGTAAGGCCAGTTTTAGTGTCTATAAGGTCAATTTTGGGGTCTGTAAAGCCAGTTTTGATGTCTATAAGGTCAGTTTTGGGGTCTGTAAGGCCAGTTTTGGTGTCACACCAGCCAAAGCCTTGTGAGGTGTCCCACCCCTGCACCGTGTCACCTTTTGTCCTCTGTATGACACCAGGATGTTTCTCAGGCTCCTTTTTGGTGCTTTCCAGGAGCTGAACATGAAGTGTCCCATCACCCTCCAGGTTGGATGGAGGGATGTTGGAGCAAGGAATTGAGGTGCTGAGAGACCTTCACGCAAAAACACTCCAAACCCACTGCAGGAAAAGGAAAGGCTGGGAGAGTTGATGACCTCAGAGGTCTTTTCCAACCTGAATGATTCTACGGTTCTGTGTGCATGGGGAGAAGAGCTGGGACCATCCCAGGAGCTGGACAGTTATAGGATGAGATGGAAAACCAAGAGCAGAGCCTTAGGACTTACCCTAATTAACATTATGGAATGAGAGAGAGCTCTCAGGGCTGGCAGCTCCAGGAGCACCGAGCTGACTGCACACTGTGACATGATGCATTAGTCAAACTCATAATTATTTCTTGTTTCTCTCCCTTCTCGGGGCTGATGCCTCCAGACAATCATCTCCTTATGAATCAGCCCTACCAAAGTCATTGCTCGTGGGAATCTCTCCTGCAAACAGAGAGCACACCACAAAAATTATATTTCCTTTTCGTCTTCTTCAGGCCCTGCATCCCCTACAAATCATCCCTGTGGTCTGACAAGGAGTGCACTGAACCCATGAACAACCAGGATTTCTGCACTTCCACAGACACAGCGAGGGAGAAATGTAAGAGATAAAACTGGCCTGCTTTTGGATAATCCCCAGCAAATAGTCCTTTCCTTAATCCCTCCCAGGGTGCTTTATTGTATATCTGTGCTTTAGCTGCCTCTTGCCAGGCGTTTGCTTCCCAGTTATTAAGCACAGATCACTGGTAAGTGGATGGGCCCTGCACAGAAACAGCTCTGTGAGACCAGGGCTGAGGACCACACAGCCCAGGGCTCTCCAGATGTTCCAGGGAGGAGCTGAGCGCTTCTCTGGGATTTTGGAGGTCTGGACTGCCCTTGCCAAGGCTCCAGTTTGCCTCTGCACTGCTGGGTACTGCCAGATGCAACCAGAAGCGTGGCAAACTGGAGGTAAGTTCAATCCAGCTTGGGATCATTCACCAATGGTGTCCCCTAAACCTCAGCATTGAGGCCAGTGTGGTTTAATATATTTATTAATGATGGGGGCAAGGGGACTGAGTGATCAGTCAGTTTGCAGGTGACACCAAGGTGGGTGGGATCTCCTGGAGGGCAGGAAGGTTCTGCAGAGGCATCTGGATGGGCTGGATCCATGGACTGGGTCCTGCACTTGGGTCACAACATCCCCTGCAGCTCCAGGCTGGGCAGAGGGGCTGGAAAGCTGGAAAAGGACCTGGGGCTGCTGGTGACAGTGGCTGGACATGGGCCCAGGTGTGCTCAGGTGGGCAAGAGGCCAAGGGCACCTGGATTGTCCCAGTCCAGGGCAGTGCCCATCCCTGTGCTGGCACTGCTGGGGCACCTCCAGCCCTGGGGGCAGCTCTGGGACCCCCAGCCAGGAGAGACCCCGAGGGGCTGGAGCGAGTGCAGGGAAGGGAAGGGAGCTGGGAAGGGGCTGGAGCAGCAGGAGGGGCTGAGGGAGCTGGGGGGGCTGAGCCTGGAGAAAAGGAGGCTCAGGGGGGACCTTCTGGCTCTGCAAGTCCCTACCAGGAGGGGGGGGCATCGGGTTCATTAACACAACAATGAAATGACCAGAAGGTAAAATATACCCTCTTTAGGGAATTTAAACTTTCAGTTTTCCCAGGATCCAGCACATCAGGGATTCCCTCTGCCTCACCTCTTCCTGGAAAAAACAAAAAAAATACTCCATATGCCTTTAATTGGCTTTGCAGGTTTTGGGGGGGTTGGCTGAGCATTCACAATCCCTAATTCCTGACCCCTGGAAGTGTTGGATCCCCCATCCAGCCTCTCCCATCCCCGTGTCCCAGCACATTTAGGTGAAGCATCGCAGAGCTCTCCTTGTTCTGCCCAGCTGGGTGGAACGAGGCACAGGATGCAACAAAGCTCCTGGAAGCACTTCAGGCACCGAGTGATGTCTGAACACCTGGTTTTTATTCATGGAGAGCCACAACCAGGATTAGGAATCACTCTGAGCTGCCCAGCTGAGGGGGGATTGTGCCCAGCAGAGCCCACCATCCCCCCTCCTCCAACCCCAGGCTTGGCAGCTCAGCACAACTCGCACGGAGGGCTTGGCACACCCGAGTGAGCAGGAGCCCCAGCCAATGTAGAATCCCACTTTAGCCCTGGATTTGCTGTCTCTCCTCCCAGCTGAGAGCTCTGGAGGGGAGGTTTGTCCTGAAGCAGGTGCAGATGGCAAAGCCAGCTGCTGGTTCCTTTGATGCAGTTGCCATCCCATCAATGGCTCTCGGTCAATTAGCACTTCGTGCTGTGTGGCTACTGGATTTTCTCCCCGCGGTGGAACAGCCATGGCAGAGCTGGAGCAGAGCTGGTTCTTGGATGGAAATCCTGCAAAAACTCTCTGGGTTTTAGTGGCAACAGGTGGCTTCTGTTGCTGCAGTTTTCCAAGCCGTGCTGATGGTCTAACTGGGTGGTTCAGTGATAAAAATCCCAAGTTCTTCTTTAACAGGAATATAAAACAACCCAGAGGGTCGTGCTGCCCTCGTTCCACAAACCCAGATCCAGAGGAACCTCCATGAGCTGGAGAAATGGGACAACAGGGACTTCATGGAGTTCAACAAGGAGAAGTGCAAAGTCCTGCACCTGGGGAGGAACAACCCCAGGCACCAGTTTGTGCTGGGGCCAACAAGCTGGAAAAAGTTGGCAGGAAAGGCCCTGGGGGTCCTGGTGGGCACCAGGTTGACCAGTAGTGAGCAAAAAGGTCTAATGGTCCCCTGGGTTGTGCCAGCAGGTCAGGGAGGGGCTCCTGCCCCTCTGCCCAGCACTGGTGGGGCCACACCTGGAGCACTGGGACCAGTTGTGGCTCCCCAGTACAAGAGAGACATGGGCAGAGTGGAGAGAGCCCAGTGAAGGGCTACAGTGGTGATGAAGGGACTGGAGCATCTCACATATTAGGAGGGGCTGAGAGAGCTGGAACTGCTCAGCCTGGAGAAGGGTCAGGGGTATGTTTTTGTCAGGAGCTGTAGAGATAAGACAAGGAGTAATGGGTACAAACTGAAAGAAGGGGAATTTGGGTTAGATATTAGGGAGAGATTTCTGGCTGGGAGGGTGGGCAGGCCCTGGCACAGGGTGGGCAGAGAAGCTGTGGCTGCCCCTGGATCCCTGGGAGGGTCCAAGGCCAGGTTGGAGCACCCTGGGCTGGTGGGAGGTGTCCCTGCACTTTTAGAGCCACAAAACTTCTCCTCATTCTTGGCTTTGAACACTCTGATTATAGAATTGATCACCCAAGCTGTTCCCACAGCACTGCTGAGAGCAAACCTCCAGTGCTGATGTGTGGGACAATGGCTCTGTGCCCTTAATATGCCTGGTCATCTCTCCCCAAGGCAGGAGCAGGAGCAAAGTGTTATTTATCCATAAATTTATCCACTGGTAATGCTGCCAAATGCTCCTGTTGGGAAGACTTTACTCCTGAAGATCTTCATGATACTTATGGCATCAGAAGAGAGTGTGAACCTGTGGATGAAGGTTCAGGAACAGTATCATAGAATCCCAGAATGACTGAGATTGGAAGGGCTCCTCCACGCACCACAGGGCATCTGGATTTGAGTTTTCCTATCATTTTATGTGAGAAGGATGAAAAAGCCCCAAAGCAGCTGAAGGGTTTGCTGAAGGTCGTGATGTTCAAGTGCTTAACAGGGCCTTGTACCTGGGGTTTAATTCCCAGTCCTGTGCATTGTTCTCCTGAAGAACAGGCAGGATGTGAAAAATCCCCCAGGTGTGAGGAGAGCTGGAATCCAGGTGATCCATCCCTGGAATTTAAATTGAGCCCTGGGACGTGGCAATTATTCAGGGAATGAGCACTGGGAAGGAGTCCACTATACAGTGAGCTTTTGAGGGACTCACTTCCATATGGAGCTGGAGGATGGATGCAGGATTGTGGGAAACTCAGGAAACACAGCAGTCCAAGAGCATATATGAACCCAGCACCCCCTTCCAACCCAAACATCAGCCCACATCAGTCACTCCTTCAGCCAGGAACTGAAGCCATCCCCTCTCTCCCTGGAAAGAAAATAAAACAAAATTAAAAAGGCCCTTGCTCTCCTTGTAGTTGGAGATCTGCCAGTCTGTAAGTGCTAACTATGATTTCAATTTCTCTCTTCAGTGGCTGGAAAGTGCTAATATTTTTGGCTCCTTCCCAGCTGACCTGACCTCTCTGACATCCTGCATCACATGGAAACCCTCCTGCAGCTCCACGCTGGTGATGGTGCCATAAAAAAGCATGGAAGGGGAAGGAGGAGAGGGATGGGGAGGGAAGAGAAAGGAATGATTAAACAAAGCAATAGCCAGGCACCCACATAAAAATCTATCTGGGTGATGAAGCTGCAATAAATGTGGCACATCAGAGCTTCCCTATAAATGGCTGGGGGAAAATACATTTTTCTATATATGAAAGAGTAGTTTAAAAATGACTCCGAGCCCACATTTCCTCCCCCAACAAAAGGAGGAAAAATCGTCCTAAGTGTAGCCCATTATTGATTTTTTATAAGTCAGGGACAAATTTATTGGAGAGAAAAGTTCATTATTTAGTAATCCCACAGCTCAATCTGCTCTGTTGGCCATTAACCCTCAAGAGTTCCCGTGATAAACTCGCCATGAACTCTCTCCATGTGCTGCCTCAATGAACTGCAGATGGATTTTTGCTGAGTGCTCCTTCAGCCTCGCCTGGATGTTCAGCCAGCTTTTTGCTGACACAGATGCCCAGCCCCCCTGGGTGCCACTGCAGTGCCCGTGCCCACCTTGGCTCCCACACAAAACCTCTTCCATGAGATGCCCCTCCAAGCCCTCATCTCTCCTTGATCATCTCCGAGGGTCCCAGCCCTGCTGACTAAGAAATAAAGGCTGAGCAACCACGTGTAGATGCATTAAATGCACCAACTCCCTTAATTTCCCCACAACTCTTAATTAAATTGGTGTCAACGATCCACCAGCTCCCTTTATTTTCCCACAACTCTTAATTAAATCGCTGCCAACGATCCACAAAGTATAAATAAGTGGGGAAAGCTTCACCATGGCATGAGTAAGTGCCACTCTGCATTAGCACCAGTTCCTCTGAACATGCACATCCAAGTAAATCCCCTCAGCAGGGGGATGTTGCAGCCCCACACGAGGGCCCCAATATTTTTCTGACCCTATTCTATACATCAAGTAACTCTGTGCCACCAGAGCCAGGGCAGAATAATGTTAAATACTCCTTTTCTTATCCAGTGGCATTCTATACACAGATGGAAAGCTCTGTTGTGGGTGAAGGTTTGCTGGGAATAAGACAAGGGAGGCAGAATTATAAAAAATCATGCTGTGAAATCATTTGGGGAGGCAAAATCTATTTGCCTTGTATGTGAAATGTGTCTTGGTAAGTCATTTCCCAGAGCAGATGAATTGCTCATTGCAGGCAGGTTGAAATACAGAGTGTGGAGGGAAGAAATAATTGAAACCAGGCATCGTAAACATTCAGGGGAAGGGAAATTATGCACTCAGGAAAGGTCCTAATCATCCAGTGACCATGAGGCAGGTTACAAAACACAGGGCAGCCTCGTGGAAAAGGAGCTATTGCTTCACTTCCACCTCTCTCCAACTCCTGTAAATCACTGCCCCTTCATTCCCACTTTTCCAAGCCACCAGGCACTGATCCTGTGCATGGGCTGGATGGAGAAGCCCCCACATTCCCTTGGAATGCTGAGGTGCTGAGCAGGAAAACACAGGTGGTCACTTAAATTATCATTAATTAATGAGTTCTACCTAATAACTGAGGTGCGGGTTGATTTAGGACCGGAGCTCACACCAGCCAGTTGTGGAGTCTCTGCTGGCTAATTAATTTATTAATTAGCAGCGATGGATTTTAGAGGGATGCTCAACCATCACTAAAGAGCAGTTTGGCTGTTCAGTGCACACAAGGCGATCCAAGTGGGGCAAGGGGAGTGTTACTGAGCTTGTGTTTGGCCAGGCACTGCCAGCTCATCCAGAGGTTCGTGAGGTGACATTATCCCCCTGTCACCACTCCCTGCACCTGCAGGATGAGCCACAAGGCAGAACTTACAGCTGGAGGTGATCACACTCTTTCCAGGAATGAAAATCCATGGAGAGAAGCAACATCATGGGCTTCAGATGGCCAAACATAATCAGTGATTCATTTATTTTGTAAAGAATATAGAACCATAGACTCACAGAATGGGGTTGGAAAGGACCTTAAAGCTCCTCTTGTCCCACCCTCTGCCACGGGCAGGGACACCTCCCACTCTCCCAGGTTGCTCCAAGCCCTGTCCAACCTGGCCTTGGATGTGTCTCTAAAATGCATTTTCTCCACCATCTCTGGAGACCTGACAGTTTTAGAAGTCCCATTTCTGAGGTGGTTCAGGTGTTTCCTCCCTACACTAAGGATGCAGAGCTTTAGGGAAGGGCAAGAAATTCCCATTAATGGGGAATCTTCCAATCTGGGGACATTCATGTGACAACACACAGAAGACCTTGTAGATCTGCTCAGATGAATAGGTCAAGAGGGTTTAAAAACCTCATCCTACTGGTCCCATCACTGGGGAGGGGAAGGGAACCAAAAGGGACCACAGGGAATCTCTGCCACCAAAAAAAAGCCACCACCAAATAGCCTCTACTCTTTAATAAAGCACCATGTCATGTGTGAAAACAAATCACTTTCCCCCAGGCCAACAAAGTCACTTCTGAAACACCTGCCCAGAGGTTCCAGGGGCTTAAAAATAGCAGGGCTTGGTGTTTGGAGGTTATTTATTTATGTGCTGGTTAATTCTGACTCCTGTACTCGTACTACAAAAGCCTGGGGGAAAAACTGGAGTTGGAACAGGCGTTTCAGCTGCTCTCCATGACAAACCAGTGCTTTATGCAGCCAAGAAAGAGGAAAACAGCTAAAAAACATCCCACCTGAGCAGGGTCCTGAAAAATGAGGGTCAGGAGGGACACGCGGAACCAGGACCCTGGTGCATCCAAGCAGCTGTTTCCAACTCCCTCCTGTGCTGGGACAGGGGGATAACTGGAAGATCTGACATGTGGGTGGGATAAAAACCAAAGTGCTCATAGCTGCATCTTCCATTTCAACCAACTCCGAGGGAAAGGCAGGTAAAATGAGCAAAGGAATTCAGCGTGGCCACAGCAACGCGCAGCGCCGGGGCTGAGTTTTCCTAAAATCAGCATTTTTAGGTTGGCAGGGCTCTTGATTGCATCTCGACCATCTGGCCTTTTCCCTCCGTGCTCCTTTTTCCAAAGGGCTTTGGAAGCATCCTTGGCCAGGGGAGCTGCAGTAGGAGCAGCATCTCGGATGGGGTGGGTAATGAGGGAAGGCTTTGACATCAACGGGGCCGACACTGGAGCTTGACAAGTTAGCGGAGCTTTGCCAATCTGCAGAGACATCCCAGACTTCCAGGGCTCTGCAGAGCTTTTATCCAGGTCACTGGTCTTTTAGGGCTGACAGGGGCCAAGGCAGCTTTTCCTCTGCCCTCGAGCACTGCTTGTGTTTGCAGCTGTCTCACAGAAGAAAAGTAAAAAAAGTTTTAAATCCCCTTTTTGCTCCCAGGCTCGGGGAGATGGGAAGAAGAGTTCGGAGAAGGGCCCGGGAATTAGGAAAGGGAACACAAAGGTGGGTTATGGGAGGAGCCTGCCTGATGAGATGGTTAAAGGAGATTGGTTTGGGGTTTGGATTTTGGGGATTAGGAAGGGCTACACAAACCTGTGTTATGGGAGGATTCTGACCAATGAGGTTTTCAAATTAAAAATCTGGGTTTTGGTCTTTAGGACGGACTTTGGGACTTTTTCCCCTTTTGGATTTGGGACAGCAGCATCCAATGGTCAGGAGTGGATCCCAGACATGATTTACTGAGGATTAAGGCACATATTTTTACCTAAAGGAGATAGTTGATCATCAACCAAAACACTTTAGCCCTGTCTCAAAGTTTTTAATGCAAGAAGTGTCTGATTTGGTGAATCCAGGCCAAGGGCAGGTCTGAAGGTGCTGAAGGGACCAGCCCCAAACCATGTGTGATATCCAGCACACTCAGTGAGACACAATTCCCATTTCCAGGACACAGCATTGTGCTTGTAGAAACCTCTGCCAGCCCTACAAACTTGTGCCCGTTTTTAAGGAATGAGCAAGCCAGGACACCTGGACTGGAAGCCTTTAAATCTCCTTCAGCATCAGTGAAGGAGCTGAGATTAAATGGCAGGGAAAGCCAAGATTTGTGGCCCTTGCAACACCTGTGATTTGTGGCCCACAGAAGAAGACTTTTCTTCCATCCCACCCCTTATTAAGCCCCTCCATTGATTACAAGTTAAATTTGGTCGGGGGACTGCTCAGAATAAACATTTAGATCTCTGACATCATATTGAATAACACCTTTCCCAAAGCACCAATAACCCACACCCAGCTCTTCAGCCACCTGGGTGCAGCCACAAGGGGTTTGTGTTTCATGCCCTGCCCCATGGGAACCTCAAGACATCAAAGTTCCTCCACAACCCACCAGTGCTGGGACAAAATGGAGAAGACAGGGATGGCCTGTGATGGATGGACCTCCACGGGAAGCAAAACTGGGGCTGGAGGGCAAACCCTTTATAGTTACCTGTCTCTGTTTATTGACAGAGAAACTGAAGTCCAAATGATGTTGTTCCCCAGGGCTGAGGGATTTTGGAGCGATGGAATTTGGTGTTTCACTGCAGCTCCTGCTACAGAGAAGGGTCTCCCATTTTCTTCTTTCAGCCTAAGTCAAAGAGGTGCCATTCCCATGGAACCTGGAGGCTCCATTCCCAAGCTCTTCCTGCAGATTCCAGCAGGACACCCAACCCAACCACAAAACCCCATGTTTTACTCATGATAAGTCATAGTTTGCCTCCTGTGACCTTCAGGCTCTCTGAGGGCACCAGAAACTATTTCAGCAGGTCACCAGAAAGCCGGTTTACTGTCAGTCTTTTATCCTTGAAAATGTGTTTATGTGCCTTGAGGGGGGTTTCTTCAGTCCCAGCAAGAGGTGAATCAAGGAAAGCTTGTGAAGAAATTAGGGGATGAAAATATCATAAATTATGATGGGGCAACTTTTATTCCAAGGAAACCCTGGAATAGGTTGCCCAGGGAAGTGCTTCAGTCAACAGTTACAGAAGGATTTAAAGACCTTATGGATGTGACACTTGGGGACATGNGAGAGGAGAGGAGAGGAGAGGAGAGGAGAGGAGAGTTCTCTGGTGTGTGGGACTGATATTCTGTCAAGCCTGGAGAAAAGAAGCTTCGGGGTGACCTAATTGTGGGCTTCCAGTACCTGGAGGAGCTGCAAGAAAGATGGAGAGAGGCCACTGACAAAAGCCTCGAGTGACAGGACAAGGGAGAATAGATTCAAATTGACAAAGAGGAAGTTTGGATTAGATATTGGGAAGGAATTGGTGGCTGGGAGGGTGGGCAGGCCCTGGCACAGGGTGGGCAGAGAAGCTGTGGCTGCCCCTGGATCCCTGGGAGTGTCCAAGGCCAGGTTGGAGCACCCTGGGCTGGTGGGAGGTGTCCCTGCCCATGGCAGGCGTGGCACTGGATGGGCTTTAATGTCCTCCCAACCCAAACCATTCCTTGATTTCATGTGCACAATCTCCATATTAAGTGGTCTCCAGTACCTGGCTGATGCTCTGTCAAGCCAGGGACAGATCCTGGTGGTTCTGAGCCTTTGACAACAGATTTTGACTAATAAAGGGTCTCAAAAACCACTGTAAAGTTTCTTAAAATCCTGTGTCGTGGTATCATGAAAGGGTAAAAGTGAGAAAATCAGTGGATTGAGATAAAGGCAGTTTAAGCGGGAAAGGAAAAACCACACAAGCAAAGCAAAACAAGGAATTCCCCACTTGNCTCTGAGGGCACCAGAAACTATTTCAGCAGGTCACCAGAAAGCCGGTTTACTGTCAGTCTTTTATCCTTGAAAATGTATTTATGTGCCTTGAGGGGGTTTCTTCAGTCCCAGCAAGAGGTGAATCAAGGAAAGCTTGTGAAGAAATTAGGGGATGAAAATATCATAAGTTATAATGAGGAGACTCTTATTCCAAGAAAACCCTGGAACAGGTTGCCATGGGAAGTGCCTCAGTCAACACCTCTGGAGGGATTTAAAAACCTTGTGGATGTGACACTTGGGGACATGGGTTAGTGGTGGCCTTGCTTCAGCTGAAGGAGCAACTTGGAGCCCTCTCACCCACATGGGGAAGAAAACAGGAGACTCCAGACCCTTCATGATGGTTTTACTGAGATTCTGAAGGAAGAGAGAAGAAGAGAAGAGAAGAGAAGAGAAGAGAAGAGAAGAGAAGAGAAGAGAAGAGAAGAGAAGAGAAGAGAAGAGAAGAGAAGAGAAGAGAAGACCTTTATTCCAGGTTTTGCAACTATTCTGTACCTGTTATGGTAATGTAATGTTCCCCAGCAGTCTGGATAATGTGGCCATCATGGCCAAGTGAAAATAAGCTGGTAAGACTGGTATTTACCATTGCCGTGCCGAGTAAGTGAATCGTCTATAGAGCAGCTGCTGCTCTCACCTCTAGCAGAAAATAAATGTTCCTTGGCTTTCATTGTATGTTATAGGTCCATGCCTGTATAGCATGATATAGCGATGCACAGGGCACAGCCACCTTTAGTAATGGCAATTAGGAACTAGATCTTTACAAGCCTGAATGGNCCTTCCAACCCAAACCATTCCATTCCATGATTTCATGTGCACAATCTCCATATTAAGTGGTCTCCAGTACCTGGCTGATGCTCTGTCAAGCCAGGGACAGATCCTGGTGGTTCTGAGCCTTTGACAACAGATTTTGACTAATAAAGGGTCTCAAAAACCACTGTAAAGTTTCTTAAAATCCTGTGTCGTGGTATCATGAAAGGGTAAAAGTGAGAAAATCAGTGGATTGAGATAAAGGCAGTTTAAGCGGGAAAGGAAAAGCTACACAAGCAAAGCAAAACAAGGAATTCCCCACTTGGAGAACCATGGAATGGTTTGGGTTGGAATGGACCTCAAAGCTCATCCAGTGCCACCCCCTGCCATGGGCAGGGACACCTCCCACCAGCCCAGGGTGCTCCAACCTGGCCTTGGACATTTCCAGGGATCCAGGGGCAGCCACAGCTTCTCTGCCCACCCTGTGCCAGGGCCTGCCCACCCTCCCAGCCACCAATTCCTTCCCAGTATCTCAGTTTGGTGATTACTGTGGGGACTGAAATGACCTGGGCATGGGTGGGATTGACTGCTTGGACATGGCTCAAAAATCATTTCCAGATAGATTTGTATGTTTTTCAGGGAAAAGTGGGCAATCTGGAAAGTTCTGTGACAAAACCCCTCCATTATTTGTAATCATCATTCTCTGCTGGCAACAGGCTGCCCGTGTGTGGGTGGGTGTCACAGAAAGAGAAAGGGCAAAAATCACCACAGGTTTGCCAAGTTGGTGATTTTCCTTTCATTTTGACAAAGCAATCCCAGGTCACGGGAAAAAAATAAAAATACAGAGAAAGAAATATTTCCACCTCTCCATCTGACTTTTTTTTTGGCTGAGAGAAGAATTGCAGGGCTGGAGTTGGGATGGACTGGGATTGACTGGTTTGGATGGAGGGTGGAGAGGGAAAAGTTTCATCCTTTCAGCCCAACCCCTGCAGGAAGTTCCCTAAATCTTGCAAGAAGAGACAACCACAGGTCTAGCAAGCCCCATCACCCTTCACCCTCTTGTTGGATCTTTTTATTTGAGGTGAGTTCCAATAAATTGATTGCCTTTGATAACTCTTCCTCATAAGTGACCCTTTGAGCAGCTTGAATTTGTAGGAACGTAGAGGACCACAGGGGTGTATCCCAAAGGAAATCCTTCAGGAGCTTGATCCATGTCTCTGGAGGCTTCCATGTGAGGGTTTCCATGAACCTCCAAAGTTCAGGAAAGGATTAATTTGCATTTTCACTCATGGCTTATTATAGGTGCCATGGCTGATGCAGATGTTGAGTGAAGTTCACAGAACCATGGAATGATTTGGGTTGGAAGGAACCTTGAAGATCATCTCATTGCATGCCCTGCCATGGGCAGGGACACCTTCCACCAGCCCAGGGTGCTCCAACGTGGCCTTGGACACTTCCAGGGATCCAGGGGCAGCCACAGCTTCTCTGCCCAACCTGTGCCAGGGCCTGCCCCCCCTCCCAGCCACCAATTCCTTCCCAATATCCAATCTAAACAATATCCAATTTTTTTTGAAGCCATTCCCCCTTGTCCTGTCACTGCACAGATGAGAGGAGTTGGGCTGGAAACACGTGAAGATGATGAGAGTTTCCACAGACTCCTGAAAAATTAATTAGGAAAATCCATCCATACCTCACTCTTGAGGAAGGGATTCTGATCTCCAGCTCCCTGAGACGAATTTCCTACCCCTTTTCCAAGAATTTTCCTCCAACCCTCAACTTTTTCAACTCTAAAGCCCCAAACTGGTGGGTTTTTTACATACTTTGCCAAGAATATTTCCTACTTCTGTAACATCTGGCTCCGAGTCAGTTCCAAATCTGCTGTGAACAGCTTTTCTGGTGGTGTGATGTTGTAGGCTTTGCTCCTTGTGTTGGATCCAACGAAGAAGCAAAGGGGAAATGCAAAGTAGGGAAGGAAATGAAAGCAGTGAAAAATCAGCTCCAAACTGATTTTAAAAAACGTTTGGATTTGAGTTCTGGGCAGAAATTCAGGATGGCTCTGATTTTGTTTAGATGGGCTGGCCCATTTTTGTGTTTATTGGGATCACTTCACTAATGAAGGCTTGAAGAGAAACGCTGGGAAAAGTCCTTTATGCATCTAATGACACTTAATTTCCATAGTAAATGCCTAATGTTTAACGAGGATTTTATTTTTTCCCAATTTACATATTTATCGTTAACTTTGGTGGCTGCTCAGAAGTAATTAGCCTTCTGTTTAAAAGGAGCCTCTGAACTAGACAGCCACATGCTCATCCAGTGAGGGGGGAAGCAAAAAAAACACCCCAAACCAACCTTGGGCACTTCATTTAGGGGAATATTTGATTACAGGTTGCTGAAAGAAAGTCAGGGGGGAAAAGAGAGAAGGGGTTTGAATAATGAATAGAACACAAGGGAGGGGGAAAAAAATGGGGCAAAGTGACACTGAGTGTGAATGTGGAAGAAATTCCCCCAGTTACGAGAATATTTGTCAGTCACTCTGAGGGGAAAGGTCCCAAAGCATTTGTCCCAGTTACAGGGACTGGGACCAGTTTGTCACTGTGTGTGTGACCAAAGCTGGGCATTCCACCCCCTCTGTGCCATTCCTGAGGGACTGTCAGTGAGGGGTTGGGGGCAGCAGCTGCCCAGGGCACACCTGGCACCTCAGGGCACAGGGGGTGTTAAAGAGCCCTGTGGGACAGGGCAGTGTTTCTGTCTGCACCCCAGGGACTCAGCTGGGAGAACTCCCCTCTGGGGAGGCATCAGCACCTTCACACCCACCTGAGGGGTCGTGTCTGCTCATGGGCCACCAAAGATTCCCAAATATCCCAGAACTCACCGAGTAAATCACCCAGTGTGGAACTGCCCACCCTGGGGGAGGGGCTGGGCATTCCCAGCTGAACCTGAGCATGGATAATCTTGGGGTTTGGGGACTTGTGGCACCACTCATGGGATCCAGAGGAGGAGCAGAACCTCACCAGGACTGTGACTGCCACTCTGGACCAGACTGGGACCATCATCCTCACCAACAGGTTCTCCTTTCCCTTGGCTTTGCCCTCAGGGGCCCCACGTGGGGCTCAGCACAGGGGCTGATGAATTTCATTATGTTCATGCCCCAGGGGGCTGGGTTATACATCTGCTTTTGGGGCTTAAAATCAATTTTTCTTTGTATCATTGTATTTATTACAATCTTTTTGGTAAATTGTAGCTCTGACTTATAATCTCTTCTGAGTTGGGTTCATTTCTCCTGCTGGTTTACCTTTAAATCAGCACAGATTTTGTGATGGGTTGGCTGTTGCTCAGTCATTTTCATGCTGCTTTTTCCACAAAAAAGAAAAAATGGGGAGAAGCCCAGGAATTCAAGATTCCCATTCAAGATCCACATCTTTACCCACCAAAAGGCATCTCCCAGATGCAAACTAGCTGAAAGCAAGGCAATGGCATAAAGAAACCACCTAAATTCAGAGGTTAAGAGAGGGTTTGTCACTGGCCATCAAGCCCTGCAGAAACCATAAACTCCAACCTTTTTATTTGCACCCAGTGATGGCTGCGACTAAAGAGGAAGGAAAAGGAAGAGTTAAACCCAAGTGCAAAGAAGTGCTTTGGAGAATTGTTTGCTGCAATACCTGAATGTTGCTGCTGATCAACAACGTTGTGAAAGGCCAAGGCTGTGGCTGGCAATGGAATTGAGTTTCCAGGCAGACATTAACGAAGCCATTTATTGTGCTGGCCCGGAACCTGCTCCCAAACACACTAATTGAGGGTTTAACCTTTACCTTGACGGCATAAACTAGTCCTGCTCTGCTTTTTCTCAAGCTTTGCCTATGGCTGAAGTCTGTGGGAAATGGCAAATTTAATTTCTGTGTCTGTGTGCAATGTCTGGATGTGCATCCAGGCCAGGAATCCGTCATCCAGCACTGGATCAATGGATCAGATTCCTCTTATCTCCTGCTCATCATCACTGGTATCAACAGAGTCAGAGGATGGGAACTGAGTTTGTCACATGAATGAGGGATGTCCCTTGTTCCAGAGGGGGCCACCAAGTTGATTGGAGGGATGGAGCAGCTCCTGTGAGGAAAGACTGGGAGAAATGGGTTTGTTCAGCCTGGAAAAGAGAAGGCTTTGGGGTGAATTCATTGCAGCCTCCCAGTGCCTGAAGGGACTGGAGAGAGATTATTTCCAAGGGCCTGGAATGACATGACATAGGGAATTGCTTCCCAGTGCCAGAGGGCAGGGCTGGCTGGGAGATTGGGAAGGAATTGGTGGCTGGGCCAGGGTGGGCAGAGAAGCTGTGGCTGCCCCTGGAGCCCTGGGAGTGTCCAAGGCCAGGTTGGATGGGGCTTGGAGCAACCTGGGCTGGTGGGAGGTGTCCCTGCCCATGGCAGGGGGTGGCACTGGATGGGCTTTAACGTCCCTTCCAATCCAAACCATCCCATGATTCTATGATTGTTGTTGCCACTGGTCCTCCCTCTGTGAGGGCACCAACCATATGAACACATCTCCAGAGCCCATGCTGCCCGTGAAGGCCACCCAACACAAACCCTTCACCAGGTCAAGCAGGACCATGGGGGGTGCAAAAAGTGCCACAATGAAGACCAAGCCACTCTTCCCACAGACCTCCAGATTCTCAAGGCCAGGTTGGATTTGCCCCTGAGCAAGGGGAAGGTGTCCCTGCCACAGCAGGGGTTGGAAGGAGATGGTCTTTAAGGTCCATTCCAGCCCAAAGCATTCCATGATTGTAGCAGAGCTCGGGGAAAGCAAAGGAGCATTTGCAGCAGTAAAGCAGAAAAGCTCTTGGAAGTGACAGCACAGCCCTCACATCCCTCAGACTTTTGAGGGTCTTTACTGGAGGCATTAAGTTGGTAACTTCATAAACATCTGAAAAGGAGAAGTTGGGGAAAGTACAAACGAGCTTCTCCTCGGTTTTAATGACTATAATTTTCCCTTGTAACGGTAATTTCGGTAATTAATGGCTGCATTCTTCTATTGTTGCAGTATTTGGAGATGACAAAAAATGAGCAAGTGTTTTTGTTTCAGTGACAAAAGGAGAAGATTAACTGGTGAATGCTGATAGGAAATGTTTGGTGGGAGGAATAAGGAAGGAAGGACTGATAACAAGTTCAGTGGTATTGTTTCCTTGCTGCTTTATCTCTATTTTACTGGAAGGGAACTGCAGCAAGAACAATGATCTGATGGGATGCTGGAAATCCCTGTCTCCTCCGGGGAGCCTGGTGGGTTCAGCACCTGGATGGGCACCTTAGGACAGCTGCACCCATCATGGAAGATGCAACAAGGGACCATGGCATGGGGCTGATTAAAAGGCCTTAATCCAAATCTTGGCTCTTCCCAGATTTCACAACAGATCCAGTCTCCTTTCCTGCTTCCTTGGAAGGTCCCCAGAAGGGCTTGTGTTCTCCTTGTGCTTTGAACCAAAACTTGGCCCATGGGAATCCCACCACACATGTCATTTTGTGCTTTGTGGGTTTGTTGGTTGTTTCTTTTTTTAATTTTAAATTTGAATTGAAATTTCCAACGTATTTCGATGGCAAGAATAACAACTCATGATCATCATCATCATCATCATCCATGTTGACTTCTTGGCCCCCTGCTCAGCAATGCAGGAATTCTATGCCCATGGCAGCACTTCCCAAAGGATATTATCCCAAATAATGTCTGGAATGAAGCCATGGCTCAGCAGGGAGGTGTCCCCACTGAGGTGGCCTGGCCAGCTCTGCTCATACGAGGCCCAACTTCTCTCCCTTTTTCTGTCCTCACAAAGTCTTAACGAGCCACTGGGCTTTGCACTACTCAGAAGGTTGTTTAGGTGAACACCCAACTCCACAGGGATCACCTTCTGCATTCACCTGGAGACTTGTTGATGTTTCCAGTCCAAATTGACTTGTCCCCGAGACTATCTCATGGCTTTGTTCTCGGGACCAGAGGGCAGGGCAGTAATGAGATCCTGACTCCCCCTGCAACCTCCACAGAAAAATAAACATCATTTCATGCATACCTGGTCCCACAACGGGGCCACCAACTCACAGAGGCCCCTCTGGAAGCACAGTGAGACTTGGTTTGCATTTAATAAATCCACCACCACATTTCCCTGGGGGAGGTTGAGTTTCACCTCATGACAGTGAATTTTTTTCCCCCCTTTTTCCCTTGCCATCTGATTTCTGTTTGTTCATCACCCTCCGCTCGTGTTTTGCCAATGAGGGAGGATGTTCATGACTGTCTGTCATTCCTGTTCCTTTTCTGGGACCAAGGGGACTTGACTCAAAGCTTTTTGTACCTTCCTTTGATGCTGCTTTAAACCAACTGCAGCCTTGCAGTGCCAAAGTGCACCTGCTAGAAAGGTTACAGGAGCTTGGCCAGATTTGTGTGTCACGTTTTTGGCTCGTTCTGCCCATTTTTTTTAACTGCCATATGTTTGTTTGCTGCAGAAATGGCAAAGAGGAGCATTTGAGCAGTGTTTTAACAACAGGGCTTTCTCCAGGGCTCAGAGACTGAACTCAGTCAGTGGCTTAGAAATTAAGCATGAAGAGTTCCCTGCCTTAAAAAAAAGAATTCATTTTCTTTGGGTTTAATAGTTGAAATACTTAAAACAAACCCAGATATTTCCTAAATGAGAGTGATGTAAAGTTTTCTTCCTGCAAAGTGCTCCTTCCTTGTGCTTTGCAGTCCCCACACTGCAGCTATGGGAATTCTTTTAGCCATGTCCCTGCAAAATCCACCTTTTTAATGAAAGCTGAGGAGGTGGTTGAAGCCCACACAGCTGATCTTCCAGCAGGGCACGCTGCTGGTGCCCATCTGTAACCCTCCAGCCCCACAGCTGGCAGCTCAAGGGCTCAGCCAAGAATTTTACTTTAAATATATATATATATATATATAAGGTTCTTTAATACCTCGAGAATAAGCCACAGACCTGTGCCCAAGAGGTGTTTTTATCGATAATTTAGGGGGGGGGACATAAAAGAACTTGACAAAAGTTCCAAAGGGGACAACACATGCCAGATAAAACATCCCACCACAATACTGACATGGTACATGCCAATCCACACCACTGAAGCCAAAATCCAAACCCTCCACACCACTGAAGTCAAGATCCAAATCCTCCACACCACTCAAGTCAAGATCCTAATCCTCCACACCACTGAAGTCAAGATCTAAACCCGCAACACCACTCAAGNCCTCCACACCACTGAAGTC
Source organism: Campylorhamphus procurvoides (assembly GCA_013396655.1). Lineage (NCBI taxonomy): Eukaryota > Metazoa > Chordata > Aves > Passeriformes > Dendrocolaptidae > Campylorhamphus > Campylorhamphus procurvoides. Next base: position 42,170 of record WBMV01007160.1, on the reverse strand, counting down.
AAAATCCAATCCCTCCACACCATTGAAGTCAAGATCCAACCCCTCCACACCACTGAAGTCAAAATCCAACCCCTCCACACCACTCAAGTCAAGATCCAACCCCTCCACACCACTGAAGTCAAGATCCAATCCTGCACCTCCACTCAAGGTGCAATCCCTCCAGTTCCAAGCCACCCAAAGAATCAAGAAAGGAGCAAAGAATGAGAAGCAGAGGAAGAAGAAGAGGGAAGGAGAAAGAAGGAGAAACAGATCATGGAGCTCCCACTGAACCTCCTCGTGGCAGAGCAGCTCTCACATGGCAGGGCTGCCACAAGTGGCAAACGTGTGCCTTTGGTTTGACCTGCTCTGGTGCCCACGGGCAAACCCTGACCCACTGGGTACTCTGGGGCTCCAGACCAGGCTGAGGGGCAGTGCCCTCACTGTGCTGCCCTTCTGAGCTGGGTCAGAGCTCCAGGAGCTGTGGGTATTCCAATGAGAGCTCCAGGACCCGTGGATGTTCCAGGGAGAGCTTCAGGAGCTGTGGATGTTCCAGGGGGGTGTCCAGGAGCCATGGATGTTCCAGGGGGGTCTCCAGGAGCTGTGGATATTCCAGGGTGGGCTCCAGGAGCTGTGGATGTTCCAGGGTGGGCTCCAGGAGCTGTGGACGTTCCAGTGAGAGCTCCAAGAGCTGTGGAGGATCCAGTGAGAGCTCCAAGAGCTGTGGAGGATCCAGTGTGGGCATCTGAGTGTCCATCTGAGCTG
>WBMV01007160.1:25008-39209 GCA_013396655.1 Campylorhamphus procurvoides | reverse complement strand
CCCTCTGGGGTTCCAGGCCATGGTGAGGGGCAGTGTCCTCCCTGTGCTGCCCATCTGAGCTGGGTTATGGGATCCAGGAGCTGTGGATGTTGCAGTGTGGGCAGTGTCCTCCCTGTGCTGCCCATGTGAGCTGGGTCAGAGCTCCAGGAGCTGTGGGTATTCCAATGAGAGCTCCAGGACCCGTGGATGTTCCAGGGAGAGCTTCAGGAGCTGTGGATGTTCCAGGGGGGTGTCCAGGAGCCATGGATGTTCCAGGGGGGTCTCCAGGAGCTGTGGATATTCCAGGGTGGGCAGTGTCCTCACTGTTCTGCCATCTGAGCTGGGTCAGAGCTCCAGCAGCTGTGGATATTCCAGGGTGGGCTCCCGGAGCTGTGGATGTTCCAGTGTGGGCATCTGAGTGTCTATCTGAGCTGGGTCAGAGCTCCAGGAGCTGTGGATGTTCCAGTGAGAGCTCCAGGAGCTGTGGATGTTCCAGTGAGAGCTCCAGGAACTGTGGATGATCCAGTGTGGGTATCTGAGTGTCCATCTGAGTGGGGTCAGAGCTCCAGGAGCTGTGGAGTGTTATGGTTTTCCCAGGCTATTTGTGACTGGCAGCTATTCCAGGCATTCCCCATGTGGGCTCCAGGGGGTCCATGAGGGATACGAGGCCACCCCACATCCATGAGGTCAAACCCATCCCTTCTCTCGCCACACACACACAGAGCCCCCACAAGGTGGTTCTGGCCCAATAATTTCTGCTCTGATTGTGCCATCTCTCTCCCTCTGATTCAAAGGGTTCAGTCATCAAGCAGGGAGACCCATGGAGAGATTTCTCTCACTGTGGAGAAAAAGATGGTTTTATTCCAACATTCCACATCCCTGCTTTTTGGCCAACTCACAGGGAGCATTTTGTTCATCCACAATGTTCTTGCAGCACGGGAGGGCCACAGGAACTGTGTGGCATCCCAGCCGTGGCAAACAGCATGGAGCTGGGCTTGTGTTGGCCGTGAGACATCTTCCCAAAGTTGGACATGCTCCATTTCTCCCTGGGAATCTCATCCCTGGCTCCCAGCACGGATCTGCCAGGGCTGCTGCCTCTTCCGTGCTCACAGCTGGACACTGACACAGGAGGGAAAAGCCCTGGAGTCCCATTTCAGGTCCATTTGGTTTGCTCCAGCCCTGGGCCATCCTCTTCCTCTTCCAAGGCACAAACTTGGCTGTTCTCTTCTAAAAACACAGAGCAGCTGCAGGATCCCAACCTCCCTGGGGGTGCCAGTTCCCTGCATTCCAGGAGAAGGGATGAGCTCCTGTCTGGGGTGGGTTCTCACTTGCTTTGCCTTTCCACAACCTTTGGGAAGACCACATGGAAAATATTCCTTAGTTGTGGCATCTTCTGCTGAAGGTGGAGCTCTGTGAACCCAGGACCAGGATGCTGGCTTGCACCAAGGGGGGAATTTGGAGTGAGAGGAGGGGACTGCATGTTTTAACTACAGAGCTGATTTATCCCAAGGTTTTTCTGCTCTACCTGAGCTCCTTTCTGCTTCCCAGAGGTTGTTCTTCCCCTTGGACTGGTGAGGTTGGAAGTCCAAGCCAGAGGGTGGAGATTCTGTTGAAGTCACTTAAATGTTGCTTCCATTTGGCTTAGCTCTTTTGAGTGACAGAATTGTGGAGTGGTTTGGGTTGGGAGGGACCTTAAAGAGCATCCAGTGCCACCCCTGCCATGGGCAGGGACACCTCCCACCAACCCAGGGTGCTCCAACCTGGCCTTGGACACTCCCAGGGATCCAGGGGCAGCCACAGCTTCTCTGCCCAACCTGGGCCAGCCCCTGCCCACCCTCCCAGCCACCAATTCCTTCCCAATCTCCCATAGCTTTGGGTCCAGGGGGACCTTTAAAGCTCATCCTGTCCAACCCCCTGCAATGATCAGGGACACTTTCCACCAGATCCTGTCCCTCTTCTGCTGGGTTTGCTCCATCCCTCTCAGGGCCAAGTCTGGGGCCCTCACCTTGTGATTTCTCACCCCACAGAGACAAGGTCAGAGCCATTTCACACAGGGGTTTAAAAATGCACCTCAACCCATGTTTTCAAAGAGCCAGACCTGGGGTAGAGCTCGTGTTTGGCAGTGCCAGGGCAGCAGGAAAGGAAAGGAAAGGTGCCACGTGCCATTTGTTACCAGCAGTGCTGGCTCCTTTCTCTGCTTTCCTGACCTACTTTCTCCATCCTGCTCTGCATCATCCTACAGAATTATTTTGGAAGGGGCCTCATGTTGAACTGCCAAGTGAAGATCTGGCTCAGAGTGTGGCCTTGGAGACTGAGTGGGCAGGGGCAGGAGAGGGGCAGCCCCTGCAGGATCATTGAGGGTGGCAAAGTCCTACCAGCCCTCAGAGCCCACCCTGTGCCCGATGCCCACCTTGTCACTGAGTGCCACGGCCAGTCCTGCCTTGGGCACCTCCAGGGCTGGGCACTCCAACCCTCCCTGGGCAGCCCCTTCCAGTGTCTAATCACCCTTTCCAGGAAGGAATTTCTCCTGATAACCAACCTGAACCTCCCCTGGCGCAGCTTGAGGCCATTCCTTCTTGTCCTGTCCCTCATTCCCTGGGAGAAGAGGTCAACTCGCACCTTGCTATTAATTACCTTTCAGGTAATTAAACTACCTAAACAAAGGGAGCTTTGCAGAGGGGAGAGGGAAGGCAGGAACACCCTCATCCAACACCCCTTCATGGACCACACACCACCAACAGGCACCCGAGCAAGGTGCAAACCCAGCAAGTGTTTCTCGAGGGTGATTTGGGCAAAGGGACACTTGTCCTGTGAGGACCAGAGCTCTGCAAGGCAACAGGGAATTTGAGAAAAAAAATAAATCTGGTTTAATAACCTATCCTTTGCATTTGCTTTCTCAAGGCTTCCTGAGAAAGAAGTGCAAAATCACCTTGTAGTTTAGGGTTCAGTCACCCCCCCACTGGGATGCAGGGAAGGGTGGGTAGCAGTGGGAGGGTGGAAAAGGGATGAAGGCAAATCCCAAGGTATTTCTATCCCACAGTATCACTGCAACCCTGGTTCCCCATGGCAGCCACAGGAGAGAAAATGTGTGGTTTAGCTCAAGCTTTTAAAAAACACTATTCCCCCCCAAACAGAATATGCAAAAAAAAACCCCAAATAATGCATTGAATCGTGGGTTGAACCAAACCTGTAATAAACCTTTTGTTTCCTTGTTTCAGCTTTTTCTAAAAATAAAGGCTAATGGAGGTCAAATTTGAAATATCACTTCAAACCTCCCAAAAAAGGAAGTATTTTGTGCTGGAATTAGCAATCAAAATCCATTTCACAGCCTCCAAAAAAAAATAATAAAAACAAAAACAAAACCCCTCCAATCTTTCTGCTGTTTGCTTTTAACCAAAATGTTTTGCTAAACCCAGCCAGGATGAACAAGCGTTTCTGGTCAGCCTGAAGAGATTTTATTTCTCTCTTTTTTTTTTATCCCAGGGAGATAAAATATTCTACCAAATGTACGCCTTAATTTATTCTGCATTTTGGCTGTAAATACAAACGCCGCTTTATGCCCACGAAAAAAAAAAAGCACAAGCTATGATTTTAAAAAAAAACAGAAAAAATGTTTATATTAACACTGGAAGTTGGGCTTCGTGCCTAGCAGAGAAAATAATGTCAATTATCCACACAAATAGCTTTCCCCAACCTCTCGGTGCCTGCTTTCTGCATGAGCAGTTCGATTCGGGGAAATTAGAGATGGGAAAAGATCTTATTAGTGCGTCTCATCTACCTCACTGCCAGCAAAGGTTTGGCCCCCACTGGGTGTTTTCTAGTTAGCTTTGCCCGGCCTGGACTTAAAATGCTGGGGGTCTCCAAGGGTAGCTTGGCTTTTTTCGTATCCATCTCTTCATTAGCAAGTAGGAAGATTGAATTCTGCTGGGAAAAACACCCTCTTGGAGGGTGGAGGATGGAAAAACCCCTCACCTGTCCCCAACAGGCAGGGTTGAAAAGCCAGAGCTCCCCGAGCTCAGCTTTGCAGGTCTAATGAGCCCTGGAGATGGTGTTTCCACCACCCCTGGGTGGCCTGGATGGACAGGGGGGTGTTGCTCCTCTTCCTCTTGCTTTTTGTGTCCCTCTGCACTTCTTCACTACCCATAAAATGCTTTCCTGGTGGGAGGTGTTTCCATCTTCCCATCCATGGGGTCTCTGCCCAGACACCTCCTGCAGCCCAGTTGGTTTCATGTAGCTGGGTGAGCTCTGGGAGATGTTCCCTCACCACGGGATGGGCTCTGTGACCTGCTGAGATCCTCAGCTGAGCTGTTCCCATGGTGGATTGGCTTCCATGGGTACCACATCCATGTGGAAAGCAAAAATTCCCAGAAAAAGGCACCCAACCCCCAGCAGCTCACAACGTCACTTTCTTGGGGTTGCCAAGGGACATCTGAGGTCTAGTCAGGTCCCCAAACCTCCCAGAGCTCCAGGAGCGTTTGGACAACACTCTGAGGGACAGGGTGGGATTGTTGGGGTGTCTGTACAGGGCCAGGGGTTGGACTGGATGGTCCTTGGGGGTCCCTCCCAGCTCAGGAGATTCTGTGTTCCTATATCTGCACTCCCTGAGCTCCTCCACACTGAAAGGCACTTTCTAACAGGGATCAGAAGGTCTCAGGGAGGCACCAGTACCTGGGAAGTCTCAGGTCAACCTCTTGGGCTGCTTGGGCAATTGTTCAACAAAAGGGGCCAACACATCCCCCTTGTCCCCCTCCCATGGCAACTTTTGGCTCCTCCACGGGTTGATTTCTGGTGCAACTCCCTTGCTGACACTCAACCTGGAGCAGAGGAGTTTTATACGTGGGATATTAGCTAACAATTCCTCACTTCAGGAATTAGAACAGTCTGCCAAGGCAGTGGTGGAGTCCCCATCCCTGGAGGGATTCCAAAGCCCTGTGGATGTGGCACTTGGGGACATGGGTCAGTGGTGGCCTTGGCAGGGCTGGGGGACAGTTGAACTCCATTATCTTTGAGGGCTTTTCCAGCCTGAGTGTTTCTATGATTTCATATGGATTTATGGTCACTGCTGAGGCTGGGCTTGAAAAACCCAGTGTCCCAAAGGTCCCACGTGTGGGATGTGGCTGCCTCACACTGCATGTGACAATAATCCTGCACACCCTCATGGCCAGGTTCCATTTCCACCTCGGAGCAGCCCTGCCATCCCTGCAGGACTTATGTTCTTACTAATTAACCAGCTTTCCCTAACACCTCATTTATTTACCACTGCTTTATTCCTCTCCAATTAATTCCTGTCCCTCACTTGATTTCACTTTTTAATTCCCTTATTCCTTTTTAAATAACTTGCATTCTTACTAACTGCCCAAGGAAGATTGTAACGCCAGAGAGGCAAGAATAAAGTCACGAGATGACGGTGCAGTTCCATCCTGGGACTTCCTTGCCCAAGTTCAGCTTGATGGATGGCAAGAGGAGCAGAGGAGAAATGTGCTAAAGCTTTGTTTACCCAGCAGCTCCCTCCAGGATCTCAGCGAGCAGCTTTGGAATTTGATAGGAACCGCGTGCCCGTGGCTCTCATCCAGCCAAAACAACTCTGACAGAGAAACCCTGTCACATCCTTTTTAAAGGTCACCGTAACCGAGCCGGGCTCCCTCTATCAACTTATCAGTTCCTTGCTCAAACCAGCTTAAAGAGAAACTTCCCATGGTGAATTAGAGTTGAACAGCATGTTATTGTGTGATAAGCACAGTCCATGGAGCCTGAGACTCTCCCTGCTCCCAAAATTGCTCTTTGGTGAGGCCCCGAGTTATCTGCGGGGATCAAAATGCATCTTCTGCTCATTGAGACACACAAGCAGTTGCTGGGCTAAATGAGATTTCCTGGATTTCTTGGTTTGGCCAAAAATAGAGTGATTTCATTGCTGCTTTTATGTAGAGATACCACAGAATGGTTTGGGTTGGAAGGGACTTTAGAGGGCATCTAGACCAACCCCCTGCAATGGACAAGGACATCTTCAGCTACACCAGGTCACTCCCCATCCAACCTGACCTTGAATGTTTCCAGGGATGGGGCAGCCACCCCTTCCCTGGTCCAGCGTTTCACCACCCTCATTGTAAAAATATTTCCTCCTTCCATCAAATCTAAGTCAACCCTCTTAGTTTAAAACCATCAGCCCTTGGCCTGCTAAAAAGCTGGTCCCCATCTTTCTTCTGAGCCCCCTTGAGGTGCTGAGATACCTCTGTGTCCTTCAGAGCCCGTCTCGTTATCTCAGTCCTGACGATGCTCTGCTGTGTCTGTGTCTCCCAATCTGTGTCCTCCAAGTTCAGCATCAACACACCCCTTTTTTGTCACCCCTGGTGTCCCCCAGGCCAGCTGGGGGTCAATGAAGGTGTTCATGGCTGTAAATTCCCAGCAGCATCCAACTTCCCTGGAAGTTGTTCTTCCAAGCTCCTGAGTTTGGTGGCTGCAGACTTTGCCAAACTGGAACAGTTCAACCTGAACATTTTTGGCAGAGTGGGTGTCCAGCCCAGGCCGTGTGGGCTTGGAAAGCTTTAATAAATATATCTGGCAGATATCTCTGGTTATAAAACATTCATGTTGTTAAAAATGCAATGATAACACCAGTGATAAAAATACAATGATAACACCAGTGATCCTTCCCCAATATGGTGTGGAGGGGCATTCCCAGCGTGCTTTGGTTGGAAAAGCAGGAAATTGGGTTGCACCAGGACCAAAACTGCTTTGAACATGTAGAATCATCACAGGATGGGTTGGGTTGGGAGGGACCTTAAAGATCACCCAGTCCCACTCCCTGCCATGGACAGAGACACCTTCCACTAGACCAGGTTGTTTCAAGCCCCATCCAACCTGGCCTTGGACATTTCCAGGGATGGGACAACACGTAGATTGTGCTTTGCTGCTGGTCCTCAGTGTGATGGAAAGATCTGACTCCAGGCAGAGCTGGATCTGCCACCCAGAAAATGAACTGTCCCTTGCCCTTCCGTCCCACTCCTGTCCCCAGAGCATCCCAGTGCCAGCCAGAGGACAGAGGAGGTTTCCAAACCATGGAAAAGCCCTCAAAGCACATCTCTGAGGTGGTGGCTTGTGACCAACTTGGAGCAGAGTATGAACCCATGATGCCCCAAAGGGAGAACGATCTTCTCTACCTCTCCCCACCCCCAAATCCTGGTTCAGGCAGTCACTTTTGTCCACTTCCCAAACACCAGGTTTTCCACCCAGGATGAGTTCTGTGCCCTCAGGTGTACAAAGGCATCCTGAAGGCCTTGCCCATGCCAGGAAGTGTTTCATGCCAGAGATACAAGAACTAACCAGCCATCCCAGTTCAGTCTCAGGACCACTCAAGCTGGGCTGGGGGGGTCAATCTGAGACCTTCCAACTACAAAATCTGTGCTGCTGAAAATCACATCAGGTCACAGAGGTGCCTTTTGCTCCAGGTTGGACCTATAAAACAGGATGCCAGACCAGTGATGTGCTCTGTGGGGATTAAGTGGGATCTTTTGCCAGCAGTTAAGCTTGAGCCCAAGCTCTGCATGGGCACCAACATCAATCTGGGGAGGCAACAATTGCCAGGTCCCTCACACCTTGCCCTTGAAGTCTTTTGTAAATGTGTGCCCAAAAGCCACTCCAAGATCTCAGTTGGGATAAATGTTAGTAATCCTTGGAACATCACTCTGAATGTTAATCCTGGATTTCAAGCCTTGCTTGTCCTGCCTGCCCCTCTTGGATGGGGCTGGCTGGGGGAGCAGGAAAGCCCTCCTGGCACAGAGGTTGCTCTCAGCCTCTCTGAAACCACCTCATCAGCACTCAGGAGATGATTTTAGAGGTCTGTCCAAGCCTAAATCTCAAGCTCTGACTCTCAGTTGTCTCTGCAAAGGCTCTTGTGAGGTTTCACTGGCTAATTCTGTCCTACACAGATGCAGGTTCCCATCATACTGGTGTAAGTGCAGACACCAGCACCATTCCAGTCTCTCCAGATTTTTATGGATGCAGTGGGGATGGAATTCATCTCTTTGCTGGTTTGGCTGGATCTCACCTGATCCACACTCACCACACACAGCTATTAGAGGAATCTTTTGGCTTCTCCCATGTCCCACATCTCATGACCCTTCACATCCTGCTCGTGGTCCTCCCCCAGCCAGCCAAGCACCAGGAGCTCAGGACTCACCTTCACCATGGGGAATGTCAGAGCTCCTGTCAAACGACCATCTGCTCTTCAAGCTTTTGCCACCAAAATGTGGTGTGAGAGGGATTGACAGAAAGCTGGAGCCCTTCCCTGGCCCCTTCACTCTGATCCCTCTCCTGCTGTCAGAACTCTGGGGCAAAGGACTGGGCACCCATTCAGTTCCCAACATTGCTGGGCACACCCTCCCACCCAGGAGGCTTCAGTTGCCCCAGTGTGGGATCAGGATGTTCTCACAACCCTGATACTAAAACAAACACCCCCCCAAACCTGGCTCAGTTCCCTAAGCCCCGTTTCCTAAGTCCTTGTAGCACATCAGTGCCCACTCAACAAGGACAATGTGTGGCCCTCCCTCCACATCACAGCCCTGGCTTAAGCAGGATCCAGCTTTTCTCACAACAATTAAAAGCCTGAGCAGCTCCTGCACTTCAGAGCCAGAAATAAATGCAGCAGATCTAATCCTAGGACCTGTTCCAAGCTGCCTTTGTCCCTTCTCTGCTGGGAAACCTTGGGGAAATCAGTCCTTTCCTCTTGTCTCCTCAGCACCTTCTGTGGCACACACAAACCCTGGTGGAGGTTCTGGGGCTCTTCTGTGGGTAAGTGATGAGTTCCAGGCCCCTCAAGAACTCTGATGACCCTGAGGAATGAATTGTACAGAGATTTACACAGTGATGGGGCAGATTCTGCAACAGCTGCCCTGAGATCCAAACTGGCATCTCCTCTCAAAGGTCATTTCTGGCCTCCTGGATGTCCCTGAATGTCCCTTTGACACCTTGGCCAAGCTGGAGGAGCAAATAAGTCTCTTCCCACCTCCTGACCACCTTTCTCTAACACCTCATTTATTTACCTTTGTTTTATTCCTCTCCAATTAATTCCTATCCCTCACTTGACTTCACTTTTTAATTCTCTTATTCCTTTTTTAATAACTTATATCCTTACTAATTGACCAAGGAACACGGGGATAGGAGTATTTTTTTTTTTTAATAATCCATTTTATTGCTGCTCCTCATTTTCTATTCTCTTGCTGTCCTGGCTCTCTGATGTAACCCAGGAGTGGATTTTCTCATTTCCAGTCCCCTGCTTGTGGCCAAAATTCATAAATCTGGGCAGGAAAATTAAAATAGCAATAATAATAATAGCGGTAATAATAATAATAGCAACAAGAGTGGATAAAGATGAAACTGTAGCAGCCTGAAGGCTGAGAAATGCCCATTAACACCAGAGAGCTCCGGGATCTCCCGTTGTGCCAGGGATTGATCCAGAGGTTTGTAAACATGAACATCCTCTGTTGCACTCTGGAGGAGTCTTTATTAATTAAATTATTTAGTAAAGTCTCCACATTTTAGGCACTTGAGTTCTGCATGGTTAAGTCTTCCAAGGCCTGCTGGGAGGGATTTGGGCCATTGTCCAAGTGTTGGCCTCAAGGCATGGAAATCAGGGATTTGGCCCATGGGCATCTCACAGAGGAGGGGACCTGGTGACTCCCAACCACCCAGCCCTTCTCCAGCCCCTTCAAAAGAGCATCCAGTGCCATCCAAGGGCGTCCTGGCTCATCCCAGCCATGATGTGGCAGCAGGACCAGAGCAGTGACCATCTCATGGGGGCAGTTTTGGGACCCCCAGCCAGGAGAGACTCCAAGGGGCTGGAGTGTGGAAAGGGAAGGGAATGGGGCTGGGAAGGGGCTGGAGCAGCAGAAGGGGCTGAGGGAGCTGGGGGGGCTCAGCCTGGAGAAAAGGAGGCTCAGGGGGGACCTTCTGGCTCTGCAAGTCCCTGCCAGGAGGGGGGAGCCGGGGGGGATCGGGCTCTGCACCCAGGGAACAGGGACAGGACAGGGTTAGATTGAATTTTGGGGAAAAGTTCATGGAAGCGGTTGGAATAGGCTGCCCAGGGCAGTGGTGGAGTCCCCATCCCTGGAGGGATTTCAAAGCCCTGTGGATGTGGCACTTGGGGACATGGGTCAGTGGTGGCCTTGGCAGTGATGGGGAATGGTTGGACTGGATGGTCTCAAGGGGCTTTCCCAGCCTAAATTAATCCAGGATTCTGTGCCCTATAAAACATCTCCTGACTGTCTGCACTGACCTGCAAGTCGAGGACAAACCTCCAGCATGGAAATGTTCACCACCACCCCCAAATGGGGCGAGACCCACAACCAGGAGGCTTCTCCCATCCCACCACAAGGCAGAACAAACCTGCCCACAGATCCTTCCACCTCTGGTGCCTTTAAACACACCTTTTCCCAGCATCGCTGAACATCGTTCCCCCTCTTCTTCCGACCTGACCAAGGAGCGGGGTTAACTCCTGGGTGGAAAAGAGCCTGGAAACATCCCTGCCAATACCGCAGGTACCTCTGTTTTTTTATGGCCTCTATTATTCTGGCCATTATTCTGCTCGAACGTGGTTATTGGCTCATTAGTATTTAAATCAGCTGATAATACAGGCAGAGATATTCCTTCTGACACGGGCTTTCCGGGCGCTCTCCGTAGTCTGGAGGTGATAATGGGGCCAGCTGATGCCATTTCTGTCAAACAAGCTGTGATTTTTCGCCTGCAGAAGTGACAGAGCAGGGCCAGGCAGCTGGGGGAGATTAGCATTTTGCCAGCCACAAAGGGAGGATTAGGGAGCTTATTGTGGGTTGGGAAAATGAGCTGCGAGGGAGCAACAGCAGCTCTTGGCTGGCTTTATGGGCAGTACAGCCCCTTAAGCAGCTTTGATGGCTGCAGAGACCTGGCCACTGCCACTTTGTGGGCTGGATAATGAGCCAAATGTCACAGCTCCGCGTTAAAAAGAGAGGGGAAGAGGCAGGATGGGGAAATTGGGACCGTGGGGGTGTTTTGGGGTTGTCTTTTCCCTCCCTGCGCATCCATCCCTCTATTGGGACATTTGGGTTGGAGAAAACAGCAGAATGACAGATTTCCATTGGACAGCTTGCTCGGGATTTTGCCACCTTTTACATGGACTCAAGAACTTTCAGGTCTTTACCTTAGGAATCAAAAATCAGCCAGGTAGACACAGGCCCAGGTGGCTTCTTATTTCAGCCATGAACAGCTCCCACACGTTGGAGGGACATAAAAAGGCACAGAAGAGATGTCTGGCTCTGCACAAACCTGTCGGAGACGTGGTTTGGTGTGAGAGTCATTCTGGCACCCTGTGACCTTTGCCTTGGGGACATCTCCTGTTGAATGTCACAACCCTGGACCCATGGCCATGGTGACCTGAGAGGGTTCAGTGTTGCTGTCTATCAAACAAAGAACTTGGGATTTACTCGGTGTCCAGCTGAACATTTCACCCCAGAACCCCAAACGCCCTGAGATCAGATGGCACAAAAATGTGGGAAGTCATCCCAAAAATGGAGATCCTCACTGAGAGGGAGACCCCAAGTTGCTCCCCTGTGCCCCCTGACCATCCACCAGGGCTGTTCCCACACATTCAAACAGCCCCTGGGCACTAACTGGACTTGGGACCCCTTGGGTTAAGGATCTGGAATGGTCTCCAGCAGCGTTGGTGACCTCAGGTAGGCCACCCAGATGATGAACCATTTCCACACAAGAGCTTGGGTGTGTTCCTCTTTATTTTCCCATTCCAAGTGGGAGGGAAGCAGGGAGTGCTGGTGCTGAACAGAGCTCTCCTTTCACCCAAACTCTGCCCAGAATTTCTAGCAGGTATTTCCTCTCCTCCACTTTGATGATCCCGGTGGGTCCCTTCCAGCTCGGCGTATTCCATGATCCTACAATCTCTTCCTACACCATGCACAGGGCTTGGGGGGGGGACCCAACACCACCCCTGTGCTGGGGGAAGGTTTTCCTCTCTCCCCAGGGTCATTCCCTGCAGGATCTGTGTTTGTGGGGGTGTCAGTGCCTGGAAAGGAGCCACGATCATGGATTGAAATACTTCTCCAGCTCATGCCTCTTTATGTCACACCCAGCCAGGAGCTTTAAGTGCTTAAACTCCCTAAAAGAAGCACAAATATTCTCAGATTCCTCCTCTCTCCCAGCTGGGGAAAAGAGAGATGTGTGTGTAAGGCCAATGAAGGAAAACTGGTCCATATTTTCTCCAGTGGTGTGACTCCACGAAGAAAAACCCAGTGCAAGGTCCCCATGCCCATGGCAGGGGGTGGAAGAGAATGATCTTTAAGATCCCTTCAACCCAAATTGTTACGTGAATCTAGGAAGGAAAATTACTAAAACCAAACCAAAACAATATACACACACAAATTAGAAAAAAAAGTCCCCAAAACTTCAACTTCAAACCCTTTAAGCCTTTATTTCACAACACTTGCTGTGATAACACACCTTCATTTCACCAGGACAGGGAAGAGCAGCAGTTTGAATGGGCTGTGTCCTTCCAGGCAAAACCAATATTAATACAATTATTCTTTTATTATGGACAGGAGGTTATTTTGTCAGTGCCATCAGAGCCTGGAGGCACAATCCTGCTTTTCCAAGCCTTGACAGCAAAGCTGTGCTGCTGTGGCCACAGAGCCACTCTGCATCCTCGGGTTGTTCTGCCTGGGAGAGCTCCTGTCACAGCTAATTAGAGCCGTGGTGGGGATTGTGCTCTCCAGCCATTGAAAGAGCTTCTGCAGTGAGATCCCACACTGAGAAGGGTGGTCAGGTGGCTGGGCATCTTCCTAAGGATTTGGGAGATGGATGTTCCTGTCCCTACAGCTTTTTGGGGTGACCTTGGCCAAGGCTGGTGCTGCCCAATGGGATTTCTCTGGGTAATCTGGTCTGTGGCATCTTCCTTAAATGTCTGGGAGATGGAGAGCGTGATCCTCTGCTCTCTCAGGGCAGGAGATTTCCCATTTTCTGCCAAGAGAATTCCACCCCCTCCATCCTCTACCCCTTTGCCAGCTTGGTTCCCCTATCCCAGGGACATGAAGGTCAGCAGGGATCACAGTGGGAAAAGCAAGGCCCAAAGGGATGACCCATCTTTCCTCTTGCTCCTAAATCTGCCCAAAAAGTGGTGGACCAGGGAGGAGTCCGCTCTTCCCAGGGATGTGTGAGAGGTTGAGCCCCTTCCAAGCACCCTCCCTGCTCTGAAGAGAGGAGCAATCACATGCCAGCCTGGAGCAGCAGAAGGATGGCACCAATGCCACCCATCCAGCAGCAGAAGGATGGCACCAATGCCACCCATCCAGCAGCAGAAGGATGGCACCAATGCCACACATCCAGCAGCAGCAGAAGGATGGCACTGATACCACACATCCAGCAGCAGAATAATGGCAGACTTGGGGCCGTGCCCACTGCCCTGGGGAGCCTGGGCAGTGCCCACCACCCTCTGGGGGAAGAGCCTTTGGCTGAGATCCCCCCTGACCCTGCCCTGGCCCAGCTCCAGCCCTTCCCTGGGGGCTGTCCCTGTCCCCACAGAGCAGAGATCAGTTCCTGCCCCTCCACAGAAAATCAGAGCAAGAGAGTTTCCCTGTGTTCTGTTCTTCAGACTAATTCACGAGTCTGAATCTCTTTTTCCCCTATTTTACCCTGGTTATTTTTACCCTGCATCACATCCCCCGCTTCTCCTCGCCGCAGGATCTCAGCCCGGCATTTCAAAGCTCTCTCCTCTCTCTGGACAGAGCCTGAGCAAACAATACCGACGATTTAAGTCTCCCTCCAGAAAGAAGGAGGAATGTGCTCCCCGGTGCTCCTGTGTGCGGTGGGAAAGCGATCCCTGCAGAGGAAGGTTTGCAAATGGAAAGGGACAGGCACCTCCCACCTTGGCATCCATTCCCGGAGCTTCCCACGGTGGCATCGCTTCCCTAATCACCTTCAGCAGCGTGGGCAGCAGCAACCCCCCTTCTGCTTCCCCTCTCTCCTCTGCCAGGACAGATGTGGCCTCTCAGTTCTTCCCATTTCCAGCAGGATTGGAGGGGCTGAGACAGTTTTGGGAAGAGCAGGTTTTTTCCCCAGTAAATCCCAGTGATGCTCAGCTTTGCTGATGTTCCCTGCACAGCAAGGGAGGACCTTCATCCAGAAAAAAAGTCACTGGTGGATGATGGTCTTCACCATGCCTACTCCCCCTTCCCCTTCCCCTTCCC
>WBMV01007160.1:0-20327 GCA_013396655.1 Campylorhamphus procurvoides | reverse complement strand
CCCTTCCCTTCCCTTCCCTTCCCTCCCTTTCCCAAACCTTCCCTTCCCAAACCTTCCCTTCCCAAACCTTCCTCAGTTTCCCTTTTTGTCTCATTTCTGGCCTCAGGAAGATGCAGAGCTTTGGAAAGCCCTTTAGCTCCACTCCCACCAGCCTGGCAGGGAAACATCACTCCTTGAGATAAGAAAACAGTGGGAAAAACCAAAATTTAATGTCCCCTTGTCTCTCCCTGCCCCGAGAGCAGCTCCTGAGAGCTTCACCCAGCTCTGGCTGCAACACAAAGACCCAACAGCAGCTGCAAGCACTACACAATAAATAAGAAATCATCTGTAATCCCCGATGACAAATTCCAGAGAGGGTCAAATTCCTTTATGAGGATGAAATGAGAGGGTTTATGCTAACACTGCCTTATTATACCCCGCTCCCTGTGGTGTCTTGTGCATCCTAAGAGCCAATTTGCTGTGTAACTCTCTCTCCAACAACATCAGGAGCAAAACAACTCCTAAATGTCTTTTCACAGCCATAACTGTGGTTTTCGTGGTGACCCTTGGCCAGTGGCATTCAGGGACCCGATCTTTGCAGAAAGGCTGAAGCATCTAAACATTCCTGAGGAGGTGAGTGGGGGTTTGTGCTTTTTCCCTGGGAATAAAAGCTGAGTGGCTCCTTTTCTTTCTGATGGAAAAGGGCACAGGGATTTCTGAGTGTTCTGGCTCCAGCAAGGATTACCTGAGGTTCCTGCTTGACCTTCCTCAAGTGACTTCCAGCAGCAGAAGGAAAGAGGCTCTGGCTTAAAGGGAGACAGCCAATTGTTCTTGCAAGGGGATGATCATCTGGAGAGAACCCTCCCATACCTTTTTTGGGAATATCATTGATTTTTTTTGCTCTTTGGGGGTGTTTTTTCCTTAAATGAGGTACTTTATCAGTTCCTTGAGACAGGAGTTGACGTCACTTGGCAGAATAACAGAGGGATTTGATGTGGGCACTGTATTTGGTCAGACACTGGAACAGCCTTCCTAGAGAGGTGGTTGATATGCCAAACCCATCAGTGTTTGAGTAGCATTTGGACATTGCCCTTAATAATATGATTTAACTTCTGCTCAGTCCTCAAGTGGTCAGGGAGTGAGACAAAAGGGTCACTGTAGGTGCCTTCCAAGTNTTATTTGTTCTACATCCCCTTTTCCTTCCTCGTGGCCCTCTCAGCCTCCTCATTCTTCCTTTTCTTCCCTCTTTTCTTATTCAAGCCTTCAAAACCACCTTTGGCAGAGAGGAGGGGGAGAGGGGACACAATCCCAAGGAAACTTCCCTCTTCTTTCTTTCCAAGCTTGTTCAGAAAAGAAGAAAGGGTGGGGAGAGAGAAGAACCAGAGGGCATTAAAAACCCTGGAAATGCACTCCTGCTGCTTCCCTGAATGTCAGGGGAGCCTTATCTGGCCTTGCACACAAGGAAAGAGAACTTGAGCCTTGTGAAGTGTAATAAGGAACACGGAGCCTAATGGAAAAAATCATTTGCTTGTGGCATTTAATTAAATATGCAAATTTATGAACGGCCCTGAAATCATCAAATTAAAAGGCAGAGCTGTCGTGAATTTTGATTTTATTTCCTCTGTGGGCTTCCCCTCCATCGTCCCCCATTCTCTTTGCCTTTAATCAGAGAGGTGGCACGTGGGGACGGCAGAGTTGCTGCCAGGCTTGTCCTCAGGGTTGCCCAGGTGTGACACACACAAGGTGTTTTTATTCCCTGCATCTCCACTCGCTGCTCCAAGGAAGTGACAGGTGGATTTGTGCCTTTTTTTTTGCTGCAGGGCATCCAGAGCAGAGAACGTGGAGATGAGTTCTCACCTGCACGACTGGAGCTTGGTGTGGTGACACCACGTCCCTGGAGATCTGATACAACAGGTCCCTTCCAATTTTGGTGGAAATTGGCCATCCACAATCCCACCCTGCAGCTGGAGGGCTGGAATTGCTCTCTCTATTCCTTGGGGACAGCAGAGCCACCTCCCCTCCTACCTGGGGCACAACCCCCAGCACAGTCACAGAGAAGAAAACCCTGCAGGGAGGAGCCTTCAGTCCCTGGACATGCTCCAAAATCTACCTGGAGCTTTTCCCAGGGATTTGGGACACTGGGACAAGGAAGGACATTGTGCTCTGGTGACAACTCATCAGCTCTGAGGTCCCAAGGACAGGAAGAACATGGACCTGTTGCACTGAGTCCAGAGGAGGGCACGAAGATGATCAGAGGGATGGAACAGCATTTTGAAAGAGCGCTGGGGCTGTTCAGCCTGGAGAAGGGAAGGCTTGGGGGAGACCTTCCAGAACCTTCCAGCGCCTAAAGGGGGCTTCTAAAAAAGGATGGGCACAGACAAACCGGGTCTGGAGCAGCGGGACAGGAGGTGAGGATTTTCATCTAAGGGAGGGCATGAGGGGGGTGGCACACTGGCACGGGTTGTCCACAACACTGGTGGATGCCCAATCCATGGAAACACTGAAGGCCAGGTCAGACTGGGCTCTAGTTGAAGGTGTCCCTGCTCACTGCTGGGTGCTTGGTCAAGATGACCTTTAAAGGTCCCTCCCAACCCAAACCCTCCCGTGGTTCCGTTCCAGAAAGCAGGCACAGTTTGATGCCACTTTGATGCCAGGTTAATTTCTCGGGGCTTGGCATATTTAGCAAACTGTTTTGCCACAGAGCAGGGGAACAGAGGCCAAGCATCTCATGAACAGAAAAGGGAGACTTTTACAATCTGAATGAAAGTCAAGGCTGAAGAATGGGTGAAACCAAGGTGTGACCAGCTTTAGGATCGATGGGATGACACCAAAAGTGTTTCTCCAGGCCACCCTCCAAAGTGCCACCACCCTCTTCAGAGCTGGGGTGCCCAGGGAGGTGACTTTGTCACACCCAGGCTACTCATTTGGCCCTTTTGACTTGCAGTTGACCAGCTGAAGTTGGAGCTGCTCCACCTTCCCATGCTCAGCTGAGCTTTTGGGTTTGACTCTTGGGCTTGGGGTGAGCAGTTCCTGCTGATCCTTTCACCCTTGTGCAACCCCAGCTGGTGCAGGACATCAAAGGCTCTTTCTCAGCCCAAACTTCATGAGAACCTCTCTCTGACCTGTCACCTTCCAAGCTCTCAGGGGTGTTGAGGTGACAGAGCAGAACTGGTTTTCCTCAGCTCACTGTGGGGAGTTCACCATGTCCCAAATGACCCACAAGGACAGCAGAGCCCCATGGCAGCCAAAAATGAGCATTGAGTTCCAGAGGGAAGAACAACGTGGAAAAGGGAAAAATGAGGGTGAGTTTAGTGAGGAAAAGGCCAACATGTGGGTGTTTGTACAAGCCAACAGTGAGAGTGAAGTTCTCTCCATGAGTCCATGGCCATGGCTTTGTCCATCACAGCCAACCCTGCAGAGAGCACGGAGTTGGGACCACTTGTATGATTTGTTGTGAATTCCAGCTCTCAGTGCCTGGAAGGTGACCTTGTTCCCCCAGACATTCTCTGCCACCACAGCAGTGCCACCTCTGCATGTGGATTGGGAGGCAAATCCTGAGCTCTGGGCAAGTTTCTTCTGAAATCCCACAGTGTTTCCCTACATACCTTGGTTTTTTCATGAGTGACTCCAACAACAAGTTCATCAGCATTTCCACCTCTTTACAAGAACCACCCATTCAGAGTGGTGAAACAGAGCCCACTGTTTGCCTGGGTGTTTAGAGAAGCTGGACTTCTATTCCTGCCTTCCCAGGCTGGTTTAGATGTGAAGGGAACAGATCCTGAGGTGCAAAATCCATCTGGATTTGACCCTGACAGCTGAGACACGAAGGGAGCACCACCCCCAGAGTCCAAGATGCACTGAGGCTCCCAGTTCCAGCAGCTCCCCAGCTCCAGCAGTGATTATCCCTCGGGTTTGTTTGTACATCTGCCTGGAGGAGGGAACAGAAACGTGTCTCGTGCCGTGCAGGGACACATTTATCCTGTTGAGATGTTTCTCTGCTGCACTCCATGTGAAGGGCTGTCCTTTCACACAGCTCGTTCCCGTCGCTGGTTCTCCACAGACACCAGGGACAGCCCCAGCTGTGCAAATGAAATTCAAGAGTCTTAATAACATTTTAATGCCTCCTCTTGGCGTTGAGGGTTGGATTTTTTCCCCCCTTTCCTCACTTTGCCTTTGATGGTGATAAACGGAGGGGATGTCGTTTGCTTGTACAGCTGCGAGTCTTTGGAGAAGGTGGGGAGGATGAGGGAGGTTATTTATCAGGGATTTAAAAAACCAGGAATATG
Organism: Campylorhamphus procurvoides; assembly: GCA_013396655.1. Lineage (NCBI taxonomy): Eukaryota > Metazoa > Chordata > Aves > Passeriformes > Dendrocolaptidae > Campylorhamphus > Campylorhamphus procurvoides. The sequence goes on along the minus strand of WBMV01007160.1, from coordinate 16,062 downwards.
TTGGTGTGCTGATTCCTGGGGAGCTCTGACCAGCTAATAATTTAATCTCCCAGCCTGTCCCTGCAGTGATAAAATCTCCATGGGATGGAGAGTTCTTCCTCTGGGATGAAACCACACAGCCCATCATCCCCACCCCACAATGAGCTCGTGGGGTTGGTGGAGAAGACAAACCTGGCCATGAGCACCTGCCATGTGGGGAATTGTCCACCCAGAGCCTTTACCTTCACATGGTCTTCATCTCCAAGGAGGGCTGTTGAGGCTGCAGGGGGTGGGTGTGGAGCAGAGCTTGTCATCAACCTGTGGAGCAGGAGCAGAGGAGACACCAAGATGATCAGAGCAGGATGGAGCAGCTCTGATGGGAGAGCTGGGATTGTTCAGTCTGGAGAAGAGAAGCTTTGGGGTGACCTAATGGTGGCCTTCCAGGACCTGAAGGAGCAACAGGAAAGGTGGAGAGGGACTATTTACAGGGGCCTGGAGTGACAGGACAAGGGGCAATGGCTTCAAGAGAGTAGGGATAGATGGGATATTAAGAAAAGAGTATTGTGAGGGTGGGCAGGCCCTGGCCCAGGTTGGGCAGAGAAGCTGTGGCTGCCCCTGGATCCCTGGGAGTGTCCAAGGCCAGGTTGGAGCCCCCTGGGCTGGTGGGAGGTGTCCCTGCCCGTGACAGGGGGTGGGATGAGAAGGGCTTCCACCCCAAACCATTCCATGATTCTATGATTGCTTTGTCTGCAGGACAGCCAACATCCACTGCCCAGAGTTTTGATGCCTCTGAGGTTCAGTTGGAATATTAGGAAAAATTCCCTCATGGAAAGGGTTGCCCATCCCTGGCAAAGCTGCCCAGGGCAGGGGTGGAGCCCCATCCCTGGAGAGATTTAAAATCCCTGTGGATGTGGCACTTGGGGACATCGGTCAGTGGTGGCCTTGGCAGTGCTGGGGGAACAGTCGATCTCAGAGGGCTTTTCCAACCTCAATAATTCTGTGATTCTGTGATTTTGAGGTTCTAAGCTTCTCCAGGCAGTGCCTTCCTGTGGTGGCTGGTGGTTGGTGGTCCACCCCGTCCTGGTGGTTGGTGATCCATCCTGTCCTGTCCCACAGAAGCACTTTTAGGAACTCCAAAGCTGCTCCCTGTGCTCCTGATGGAACGTTGCCATGGAAAATGCATTTTTTTTTCTCCTGCCTTTCTTCTTGGTGAGCACAGAATCTCAGAAGGGTTGAATTCACCAGTGACATATCCAGAGGCTTTCATGGTCCATCAGCTCTGTTATCACCTTCTGGACATCAGGATGACAGTGCTCAGTGCTGGCTGTCTGTGTGAGGCTGAAACAAGGGTTTTTAGTCTTCCAGCCAAGGCACAGCATTTCCTGGTCATCGTGTTTATTATGATTTCCCCCCTCAACACGATGTTCTTTCCCCATGGAAGAGGAAGGGTGGGCTGAGCCGGCAAAGGACAAGGGATGTAAGGAAATTCCTGGGTGTGGAAAGCTGTGTCTTCTCCCTCCTGCCTCACCCTGGGCACACAAACCCACAGCTCCCAGAGTTGAGCTGAGCTTCTGCCAACCAGGACACCTGAAGTCACCTGCACGGCCCCTGATCCAGCCAAGGGCAATGGGACACAGGAGATGGAGCTTTGCTGAGTTCTCCCTCCCCTCTGGGCCAGAAACCACATCAGGAGGGACTGTCCATCTCCCCCTCTCTCTGGCTGGGTCACAAATTAGGGAAATGTTCCCAGCACCCTGAAAAACCTGGGCTAAACACAGCAAAAACAACAGGAGAAGAGAATCCATTTCTTCCTACCCCTCAAGGAAGGGAGCAGATGCAGGTGACAGTGACACACACCCTGGGACACACCATGCCCACACTGAGCTTGGCCACTCCAGAGGCAACAGGCAAGGATTTGGAGAGGTTTTAAGGCAGAAAGTGCTGGGTTTGTGTCATCCATGGTTATGTTCCTGTCTCAACTGCCCTGGGGGGAATTCTGCACCTCCCAGTGGAGCTCCCTGGAGGTGACACCCCTGGAGGTGACACCCCTGGAGGTGACACCCCTGGGATAACATGGACATACTGGAGGTGTTGACCAGCTGGATGAAGCAGGATCTGACTGACTGCAGCAGGAATTCTCACAGGATGGCCTGGCAGCATCCCGAGCACACCTTTCTCTCTAATAAATCAGGGAAATCTGTCATGACTGAAAAATACCTACGAGCAGGAAAACCTTTGCTTTGGCAGGACAGACCCAAAGTCCAAGGGATCATCTTGGAGCAGCATCCAGTGAGGGAAAAGCCAAGGCACAGCAGCCAAGGGTCAAGGGGGTGGCTGCTTTAATTTGGGGGACACACTCAGGCAAAACCTCTGGCACACCCCTGCACACAGACATGGGACACAGCCCAAATGCCACCAAAGTTTTCCCATTTCCCTGTTTTCTCCTCAGAGCTAAGGAACCAAAGAGACTCCCAAAGCTCCCAGGGATGATGGGAAGAGGGTTTTTCTGTGGCAGGGGAATCACAGGCTCCAGCTGAGGAGGGCAGAGCACACTCAGCAGGGCTGGCAGCTCTCTGGGTAACTCTGCTCATGAAGGACAGCAAAGTTCTGTGAACAAATTGAATTCCTCTCCCCAACTCATTCCTTCCAACTGAACTAAATTCGGTATCTCTGAGGTCTGCAACTCAGCCATAGGCTGGAAATGCTTTCTCTGTCCTTTATATAACATTGGTCACCCCACAAACACACATTTCCCTCCATGGATCTCTCAGAGAGTCAAAGTCATCCCTTGTTGTATCCCCTCCTCCAAATAAAACATCTTTTTATTCCCCCCCTCTGCACAGTTCACTTTCTTTCCAAGAGCTCTTGCTGGTTCTCTTTGTTTGGAGAATTCCTGGCTGGTGCCATCAGGGAAAAATGACACTGCACACATCCCAGGAACTCAGGGCACAGGAATATTCAGGATAACCTGGCAAGACAGGCTTTGTTTCACCCTGAATTTCTCCACTTTCAGCCCAGGAGTTGGATCACAACATTCCTGGATATTCCCAGTTTGCTGCTCTTGGATTCTTCTCCTCATACTGGGGAGCCACAGCACCCAAGGGTCTCTTCCCAGAGTGGTGATGGGAAGCTGAGGAAATATTCCAAATTCTGACTACAGCAGAGTGGGACAGGTGGAGCATCTCCCTCTCTCTGTTTGGGGCAGCGTGTCCCTTCAAAAAGTGCAAAAATACCTTGGAGAAACACAAGGATGTTCCAAGCAGGATCCACCTCAACCTGGAGGAAACCAAGGATGAATCCAGGCTCATCCTCAGGCTCAGATAAGCTGAAGAAACCTCTTAGACCAGGCTTGGTGTTGGACAAACCATCCCTCCTGGTGCAAGTTGCCAGTCCAGTGGTGTCCCATGTCCTGCCAGGTGCCTTGGTGACCCACACAGCTCCTCTGCACCAAATCCTTCTCATTTTGGGGGGGTTTGGGGTTTTCCTTGGGTTTATTCCATTCCCATAAAGTCCCTTCTTTGCAGCAGAGATGCTGAAGGCAGGAATGAAGGGGGCAGGATGGGAGGAAAGGCAAGGTCTGGGGGCACCCAGGCACTTCAGGGAGGTGGCACAGGGAATATTTGGGAAAGCAGCCTCTGGCAGAGTGGTCCCCCATCAGAGGGGGTGGGTTGAGGAGTAGCATGGGTGGTGGGACTGAAAAAACCCACTCAAACCCTCTATCAGCTCCTAAATCCAGCCTTCAGAATGACTTTTTTTGTGAAAACAACCAACCTGTGGCAAATTTTCCCCTCTTTCTGCTTTTTCTTTCCCAATGCTGGGTCTCCAGACTCTTCCCAAAATGAGAAGTGGGATGCTGAGCTGCTGGAAACAAAGCTTTTCTCCCTCCTGGGCTGGCTTTCTCCTAGCTAAGCTAAGCTAATCTTAATGGCTGCTGAGTGTTACAGCTGCTCCCCTGAGAGTTTTGGGGAAATCCTCTGGGAATTGAGGCAATAAAAGTGAAAAATCTCAGCAGTTTCCTAATTGCTGAGGGTGTATCCCCTCTGCTTCTAAACCCACTGAGGAACCTCCCTGTTTTCAAGGCGGTCTCCTAATTTTGGAATAGGAAATACACCAGGATGGGGGGGAAAAAATCACCTGGTTTTTTATATTTCTCTCCCCCTCCCAAAAAAAAAGAGAAGGTTTCAGCGCTTGCAGCAAAGAGAAGGTGGCAGAGTTGCTAATTCTGAAGCTGTCAGCTCGTTTGTTCCTGTGGCAGCTGGAGCAAAGCGAAGTGACAAGGAGCTGGGGCTGAAAGCTGTGCCTGAGCCAGCACTTTTTATCTGCCTTAATAATATCTTTAATTGGCTGGGGTTTTATTAGAGGAAGGGAGAGAGAAACTCAAAAAAAAAGGTTGGAAATCGTGTCTGGAGATTTTTAACTCTGTCGAGGCCCAGGGAATGCTTGGAAATGTTGGAGGTTGTTTTTCTCCAGCATCACAATTTTGGCTGTTTCGTTCTTGAGCGGAGTTGTCTGGTGCAATCAATGTTTGTTTTTCAGCAGGGCACGAAGGTTCTTGGGGTTGTTTTTGTTGCTGCTCAGGCAGGATCACATCAAAGGGGTTGTTTGGGAAGAGGGAACCCACCTTTCATCGTTCCCAAGGGTTGGAGATGTTCACCAGACCTGAGGTCCCACCACTTGGGTTGTAGAACTGGACACCTGGTGGGTGGAAAAGCACAGAGCTGGTGGGTGGGAGATGGAACAAGCTTGGAAAGAACGAAGAGGGAAGTTTCCTTGGGATTGTCTCCCCTCTCTCCCTCCTCTCTGCCAAAGGTGGTTTTGAAGGCTTGAATAAGAAAAGAGGGAAGAAAAGGACGAATGGAGAGGCTGAGAGCGCCACGAGGAAGGAAAAGGGGATGTAGAACAAATAAATGGAGGAAAAGGGGATGTAGAACAAATAAATGGAGGAAAAGGGGAGATAGAACAAAGAAATGAAGGAAAAGGGAGATAAAACACATAAATAAAGCCAAAGGGAGGGAATACAAAAGGCAAGGGAAATGTGTCCTTGCAGGCTGCTTTTAGAGCTCAGAGTTCCCTGCTTGAACCTCCCTCCTGGCAAAGGAGATGCCAGGAGGAAAATGCCCTCTCTCCACACCTCAAGTGTCCCACTTGGAAGGACAATGGGCTGGCAAGGTCCGAGGGTGGAGCTTCCTGAGGGAAACCAAGGGCAGTGGGATGGAAGGGAAAAGGGAAAAGGAGAAAGGGGAAAGGGACAAGGGAAAAAGGGGAGAGGAGAGGAGAGGAGAGGAGAGGTGCTGCTGGTTGAGACTGTCATGGTTCACCCTTCCATCTCCTTTCCAAGTCACTTCTAACTCCCTTCCAAGTCCCTGCCCTGCTTTGCATCAACTTGCTCATGTCAGGCCAGGTCTGTTCAAAGCCTCTGAACTGAGCAGGAGTCCCAGCTCACAGCCCTGGAATTGTTTTGTCACACAGGGAACGGGGCCAGCACTTCCCGAGGAGGGTCAGGGAGCAACAGGAATCAAAGGGAGCCGTGTCAGTGGGAAACCTGGTAGGCACAAAATCCACCCTTTGAGGAGTATTTTGGGACTTCAAGGATTCCCAGGGTGCTTGGCAACAGAGCAGCCTTTGCTGCCAAAGCTGAGGACTCACCCCACGTGCTACACATGAGGTGGAAGGGTGACCTTGTCCCTGCCTGACACGTGACAATCCCAGAGGTGTCTTCTCTCCCCAGACCCCACATTGCACCTGGTACTGGAGAAACCAGAATGGGCACTGTGAAGTTCTGGGAATGGTCAAAAGTTTTGTGGAGCCAACCCAGTGGAAAGGGCTGTGGAGAGCCCACATCTGAAACCAGAGGATCTTCATCCCATATCCCAGTGGATGAGCTTTGGAACTCTCTTTCTCCCTTCTCTTCCCTGGGGGGGACTCCACTGCAAAGCCTTGAGAGCTGGATGGGGCTTGGAAAAACCTGGGCTGGTGGAAGGTGGATGATCTTTCACTCATTAGCAGAGGGACATCATGAACAGACCAGCAGGATGGAACCTGGATGATCTTTAAGGTGCTTTCCAACCCAAACCATCCTGTGATTCTGAGCTTGTTCAAGGAATACCATTAAATCCCAGTGAGCAGGAAATAAACCCTCAGAGAAAAATAAGTCAGCGAATAAAGGGACGTGTAGATCTACAAATGTCCACGAGGATCAAACCCATGATGAGCCAACAGCACTTCCCTCCTGAGCCAGAGGATAAATCCCCTGGTAGGTGCAAAACCAGCCACAGGAGGTGACTCTTCCCTCATTTCCCAGCCGAGCTGCAAAGCTCCTAAACAGGGGAGACTGAAAGGGCCAGAAGGAAACACGTCCAGAGCTATTAAACACAGAAAGACATCTCTCCTCTGGGGGGAAGGTGAAGGTGCTACTAAAATTGGCAGTCCTGGGTGGTGTTTCCCCAGCCAGGAGCTGGAGTGTCTCTGAACACATCCTGTGTCTCATTACCAACCCTAAAAGTCCTTCTCTGCTTGGTTTAGTCTTCCTCCTGGTTCTCCTGCTGCTCAGAGATGCTCCTCTGGCCTGGAGGCACCTCTTACTCATTTTGGAGGGCTGTTCCACTTTCTCAGTGCCCCTAAACCCCATTGGAGTAAGGGGATGGAGGCAGCAGGAGCTCTCAGATGGATCCAAAGACACCTGGGATGGTGGGAAAAGCTCTTTATAAATCCTTCCCTTGCTGCACTCTGCTCTTCTCCAGCCTGGACAGCCCAAAGCGGGCCCTGTGATGGGAAACACAGATCAGCAAAGCCCTGCTGTCCTCCTGCCTTGCCCCATTCCCACTGCAGAGGGCTAATTAAACACCAGATTCCTCTTCATCATCTCTCGTGTCTGTCAGTGACAGCAGCAGCCTGTGGTGGCACGGGCTGGGTCACTCTTAATTAGCTGTGAGATGAAGTGATGACCTTGAAGGGCCTGGCAGACCCAAGAAAAGGCTCTCCCTGCCTGTCACAAACATCAGCAGAGATGTGCCTGGACCAGGGAAAACAAAGCTGCTCTCCTGGGCTCCTGCAGTGCCCCAGGGGCAGGGGGAGATGAGGGAAAGAAGAAGGAACCACAATGCCTGGTTCCTAAAGCAGGGCAGGGTTTGCCTTTGAGCTGCTGCTGTGGACAGATGTGGGAACAGCTGGCACCAGGCTGATGGGGAAATGGGGCAGGGGGGAGAGGTGGAAGCCCACCAGCCAGCAGTGAAGGAGATCTGCAGCTCCAGGGCTCGGCCTCACTGGCTCTGGGTGGAGGAGAAGGAGGCAGGACAATCAGCAACACCCATTTCCCGTGGAAAACAGGCTGTGAGTTGTCCCTGAGCTGGCTCTGCTTGAGCTCCCCCTGGCACAGGAGCACAGCCATGTCGCTACCCTCTCCTTGGCACCCCGAAATCCTCCCATTCCCAGCTCAGCCTCTTCCTTTGGGGTGGCAGCTCAGGCAGGGAAGCCCCTGTTCTGCTGCCCCAGTGGAAAATCGAGTGCCCCTTATGGCCTGAGAGTTCTGGGCAGCAGGAGATGCCCCATCAGGGCTCCACTTTAACCCTGCTGAAAACCATCTGTGGATTTCCATGGAGATCAGGAAGGCTTTTCTGCAGGACAGACCTCCTGGTGTCCAGGTTTAGGAGCCTGGTGATGGAAATTGCAGCCATTCCCAGAGACAGATGTTGTCCCTTGCCCGGGGCATCCTTCTGCTGCTTCTCCCTGCCCTCACAGCCCAGCTGCTTCCCTGGCATGTCCTCCTGTTTGTCCCTGCCACCTCTTCCTGATTGTCCCTGCCACCTCCTCCTGCTTCTCCCTGGAATCTCCTCCTGCTTCTCCCTGGAATCTCCTCCTGCTTCTCCCTGCCACCTCCTTCTGCTTCTCCCTGGAATCTCCTCCTGCTTCTCCCTGGAATCTCCTCCTGCTTCTCCCACACCTTCTGAGCACCTGGATCCCAGATGTGAACTCCTGTCACATCCTCTTCACCTCAAAGCCCAGGCTGGAAAGGGCACCAAGTCTGTGCATTTCTGTCCCCAGAACACACTCCTGCTTTTTTGCTTCCAGCTCCTTCTTCCAGATCCTGATTTATTCTCCCCCCTTGGCTTGCCTGCAGCCCCTGAAGGAGGAAGCTGTGCCCTGCATGGTGCAGAGCCACAGCAGCATCCCAGCTTGTCCCCGTGTGGGGCCTGACCCCAGAGATCATGATGAGAGATGACAAACCACAATCCCCATGAGTCACACCTCCATTTGCAAGTCTGATGTTGCCAGGAGGCTTGGGATCTATAAACTCAGACCCTGGCAAAGCATTTGCTGCAAACAGGACATTTGCCACCTGACAAGCCTGTGGTGGACAAATTTCCTGGGTATTTTAGACCTTAAGAGGGTCCCCTCTGTGCACAGACATGGGGACACACAGTCAGGTCCATGGCACCCTCTCCTTTCTCTTATTCTGCTTTGGCTAAAGGTCCCTTTCTCCAGTCTGGATGGCAACAAACTCTGACTTGTGGAGTGACAGGAGGGAATCAGAATTTCTCCTTCAGCCAGAGGAGCCTGAAATAGCTGCCAGTGGCTTTGGATCTCCCCAGGCTCCCTTGGGAATGGCAGCATTGCTGTTTGCACTGCCAGCAGTGTCCCTGCCACTCCAAAAACTAACACCTTGCAAGGAGGATCCTCCTAAATCCAGGCAGGACAGGAGGAAACAGGGGTGTAGTTTTTAATTCTTGTATTTTTTAAGCTCCTGGAATTCCCCAAAGGCTGCCCCGTTGTGCACCCCAGCCCTCATTCTCCTCACTGGAAATCTGAGGAATGGTGAATCCCAAATGCCATTTTGCACCTTATGAACAGCCAGGGGCCAAATTCTATTCAGTTTTCATCCCCTAATTCTACCCTGTCCCTGGAAGTTATACCTGTAGGAGTCATTTATAGACTTTTATCCATGGGAATATCTTCCAGACTGTTCAGCCTCTGGGTTGGCCCAGCTAAAACCCTCCCTTCCAATCCCCTGGAGCGACTGAAACTGCCACATTTTCCTCCCCATGGAGGAAAACATTTCAATCCCCTTCCTAAATCCCTTTGAGATCCCCTGAAGGAGGAATGATTTATCACCATTATACTTCCTGCATTTAGATGTGAAACAAAAATGCAGTAATGTTAAAGGACTTTTCCAAAGCTGGATGGTCCTGGGAGAACCAGAAATGAGCCCTGAGCAGAGGAATTACAGCCCAAAATGTGGCTAGTTGTGGTCAGTCGGTGCTTTTAGAGCTCAAAGCATCCTGTGCCCAGGAGAGCTGGAGCAGCAGCTCCTCAGCTCAGGGCACTGCCTGCCCTGGCACCAGAGACACAGTTTAATGATGTGAGACAGGATCCTTTTTGCCCATCCCTCTCCCAGTTTTCCTCCAGCAACCCCACAGAATACTGGGGACATCAGGGGGACATCCCTGCCCCTCTTGTATCTCTGTTTATGGACCTGCTGCCAATGACATGGGTGTGTCATATTCCCAAATACCTGGGGAGGAAGTTGTGGGGTAAATTGGGGTTGTACCCAACATCCCTGGAGGTGCCCAAGGCAGGACTGGCCGTGGCACTCAGTGCTCTGGGCTGGGGGACAAGGTGGGCATCGGGCACAGGGTGGGCTGGGTGGGCTGGGAGGGCTTTTCCAGCCTCAGGGATTCTGGGATTCTATGAGTGTAAATAAATCCAGCAGCTCTCCTGGCACTGTGCCCTTGCCACAGCCCATGAGGCAAAGCCCAGAGGCAGCTTTTCCTAAACAGGCACCTGCAGAGTCCTCCTACCCAGAATCCAGCATTTAGGAAGGGATTCCTGGCTGGGAGGGTGGGCAGGCCCTGGCAGAGGTTGGGCAGAGAAGCTGTGGCTGCCCCTGGATCCCTGGGAGTGTCCAAGGCCAGGTTGGAGCACCCTGGGCTGGTGGGAGGTGTCCCTGCCCATGGCAGGGGGTGGCACTGGGTGGGCTTTAATGTCCGTTCCAACACAAACCATTCCATGATCCCATGAATTCAACACGTTATGTTCCACCTAAATCAATGGGGTTTAATGTCTGTGTGCAGCTTTGCACCCCAATTAGAAGCAGAAACACCTCATTTAAGCCACACAACTTCCCATTTCAAATCACAGAGCCCATCAACCCCTAGAGAAGGGAAGGACCAGGAGCTGGACTTGGATGATCCTGCTGGGTCCCTTCCAACTCAGGAAATTCCGTGATTCTATGGCAAGTGACAGGCAGGGAATGGGACATCTTTGCAATTTACTGGCTCCTCGGATCATCCCAGAAGTGGCAGGGGAGGAGAATGTGAAGCCACACCTCTGTTTGCTGTGCTGCCACTCCAGGGTGGTTCCTCCTCACAGCTAATGACAGGCTGTGATTGCCAGCAGTGATTGAGAGGTGTCACCAGCCCCCTTCTCCCTCCCAAAACACCAGGACAAATCCAGTCTTGCAGCTCTGCACTTGTTCCCAGTGCCCCTGGAGCTGTTGGGAAGCCTGGCCCATCCCACTCACCACAGGCAGTCAATCCCTACCAATCAGTCACTTTTATATTATAAAAGTGCTTTAAATTATTATTAAAATCCTTTATAAAACCCTTCACATAGGCAGGTTCTTCTGCCCTAACCCTTCTTGGGGTGGGTGTGGAGATTCCTCCCTTGGCTCCCTCCAAGGACACTCCTCAAGGCTGAGACAAAGAGATCTCCCCAGGAGGGTTGGTCTGGGTGAGTTACATCAATCTCTGCCTAATAATGATTTCTTTTTGCTAACTTAAATATATTGCTTCAATAATTGCTTCAATACAGCGCACTGTCCTATCTTACACTCTGCTATTAGCAGTGTTAGCTTTTGATATTGTGCAGTGAATAATTCTGCTTAAGATCTTTGTCTGATCCTTTGCAATAATAAATGATTCATTTTGTATAAATACGCTCATTTTGCCAAGCACGAAAAGCTGCGGGACAAGAGTGGTTCAATCCCACCTCTGTAAGTCCTTAAATTTAAACTGTTGACACAATCCAAGTCTGAGAATTGGATCCAGCCGGACCTGAACTCCTCTGAGAAGGGGCTTAGAAAGCCAAGGAGTCCTTTCTGCACCTCCTGCCTCAATGGCAGGGCTTCTGTACTAAATTTTATCTCAGCCTTCCACTCCCACCCGTGAAGATCCCAAAGCCTTTCTAAGAACGAAATTCCCGATGCTGGGATTCCTTTAACTCAATGAACTCGATTAATTCCATGGATTTGAAACAGTTAAGGTGGGGAGGGGGAGGATATGCCAGAAATTAATCCATGGGGAGCTCTGCCAGCTAAAGACACAACCCCAACACTTGACATCTCCCAGCCTTGCCTGGTGGGTGGGGAATGGGAAGAGCCCCCATCCCATGGGAGTCAACTGAGGTCTGGGAGTCAGCACTTGCCATTCCCAGCTCCCAGTTCTCCACGTCCTGCATGTCCAGGCACCACTGTGGGCATGAGTGGGTGGTTCCTGATGGAAAACACGCATGGAAGGGCCCTGCAGAGCCACAAACACGGGCTCCTCGGGTGATTTTCATCCCTGTAGGTGGGATATGGGTGATTCTGGGAGGAATAAGGTCCCATCCCTAGTGACAAAGGCACAGGAGTGTCACATCCAGGCTCCACCCTGCTCCAGGTCTGCAGGGTAAGACCCAGCAGTGACAGAGGTTGGCACAAAGTGATGTGTGCCAAGGAAGGGCATGGATGAGACCTGCAATGCCTTCTCCTGCAGGATCAGGATCAGCACGTCCCTTCCCTGGGAAAAGCACCACCAGCCCCTTCTCCTGCAGGATCAGCACATCCATTCCCTGGGAAAGGTACCACCAGCCCCTTCTCCTGCAGGATCACAATCAGCACATCCTACCCAAGGCATCCAGCCCCTTCTCCTGTAGGATCAACACATCCCTTCCCTGGGAAAGATATCACCAGCCCCTTCTCCTGCAGAATCAGGATCAGCACGTCCCTTCCCTGGGAAAGATATCATCAGCCCCTTCTCCTGTAGGATCAGGATCAGCACATCCCTTCTCTGGGAAAGGCACCACCAGAACCTTCTCCTCCAGGATCAGCACATCCTTTCCCTGGGAAAGGCATCATCAGCCCCTTCTCCTGCAGGATCAACACATCCTTTCCCTAGGAAAGGCACCACCAGCCCTTTCTCCTGCAGGATTAGCACATCCCTTCCAGCTCCATGGACAAACACTTCCCTGCAAACCCCTGCCCAGTCACTGCAGATCTGTCTCCAGCCAGAGGACAAAGAGGGCTGGAGATCCCCATGAGCACATCCCACCCTCTGATAAAATGCTTGGCTTCCCACCAGGCAGCTTTCCCAGCCCATTCCAGGATCCTGACCTCTCCCAGCTGGCTCTCCAGAGGGGTGTGGCTCCTCTATTATTCAGCTTCTGAGACTGAGGCCCGTTTTTCCAGCAAAAAAAGAAGGGCAACAGGCCTGGAAATCCATTTCCCAGAAACAAAGAGCGTGTGTGGCTTCCCAGGGCTGAGCCTGAGCTGGAGGGGGTTGTGTAAAAGGAGTTCTGGGGCATCTCAGTACATCCCACCGACTCCAACTGGTAGGAAAGCAGCAGGAGAGAGTGGAAAGCAGCTCACATTTCAATAAACCCATAGAATTCCAACTTTTCATCATTGTATTATCATTATTGTATTGTTGTTATCGTAAATAATACCCAAAGGGGGCTTAAAATAAGGCTGGAGGACTGGGGACAAGGCGCGGAGGGCCAGGACACAGGGAATGGCTTCCCAGTGCCAGAGGGCAGGGCTGGCTGGGAGATTGGGAAGGAATTGGTGGGTGGGAGGGGGGGCAGGCCCTGGCCCAGGTTGGGCAGAGAAGCTGTGGCTGCCCCTGGATCCCTGGGAGTGTCCAAGGCCAGGTTGGAGCCCCCTGGGCTGGTGGGAGGTGTCCCTGCCCATGGCAGGGGTGGCACTGGGTGGGCTTTGAGGTCCCTTCCAACCCAAACCATCCTGTGATTCTAAATAAGACAGTAAATCTCCACTCCAAATCCTACAGAAAGGAAGACCAACTTCTAGCAGAGATTGTGGGATGCAGGAAGGTCGTGTAGGACCAGCTACATGGAATAAGAATCATCAAATTACAGAATCATTTAGGCTGGAAAAGTCCTGCCAGCCCACGGAGCCCACCCTGTGCCCAATGCCCACCTTGTCCCCCAGCCCAGAGCTCTGAGTGCCATGGCCAGTCCTGCCTTGGGCACCTCCAGGGCTGGGCATCCCAAACCTCCCCTGGGCAGCCCCTTCCAATGCCAGACCACCCTTTCCAGGCAGAAATTCCTCCTTATAACCAGCCTGAACCTCTCCTGGCACAGCCAAGAAGAGACACGTTCCTCCCACGTTGTCCCCCAGCTCTGAGAAGGTCCAACTGGAGATGGTTCAGAGATTGGAACAAGCCTCTTCTGCCTCCAGTTTGCAACTGGAAGGGGCCCTGGGAGCAAATCCTTCAGGAAACCCACCTCCCTCACATCTCCTGTCTCTGCCTCCCACAAAAGGGAACCTGTGGTGGAGCTGGGAATGGGTCTAAGAGCCTTGGAGCTTGTGGAGGATGATGTCCCCAGGGTTGAGGGGCTGTGTTTGGTGGGGGCAGTGACCACGGAGCAGCGATGGGATCTGATTGATCTCCACAGGCAGGGGCAGAGTCAGCTCCCAAAGCCTCCAGCCCCAGGCAAAGCCATTGAGGGATTGGAGCGTTTAAGAGATTTCCTGCAACGATTTTCCCTTTGATTGACCTTTAAAAGGCCAATTCTGTTGCTTTTGTAGTTAAAGCTGAGTAGTTTGTGACGTTTTTAGCACTTATTTATTTTTTCTTTCCTTTTTTTTTTGGTACCCCGCGGTTTTCCAAAATGACACTTCCCTCTTCTTTCCCAACCTCACATAAACCACATGGAAAATAAACCCCCAGTGAGTCAGGACTTCACTTTTTAACACGTGTGCTCTCAGATCAGCTTCCCTGGAGAAGATTCCTTATCACCACACACCAGGACCCAGAGGTTTCACCCCTTTCTGTGCCAGATGGAATTGTTGGTCGCCTCAATATTTTGGTGTGGTGGTAGCATTGGTTGATGGGTCTTGAGATGGAGAAGAGCCACATCTTCATCCTGGTGAGAACCTGTTGGCCTTGAAAACCCACCTCCACATCCCTCACCTCCTGCCACATGCCAATGGCATGAAAATCCATGAAAATCCTCCCCGTGGCATCGCCCAGCAGGGTTTTGTAGGGCTTAAAATGAAATTGGTAGGAGATCTCTGGTCCTTCTAGCAAAGCTTATCATTCCTTATCAAGGATGTTTGCATCAGAGCCATAAGAGACGCCAGATCCCAGATAATTCCGAATCCCAGGGGTGTCCAGGCTGAATTCCTGCCTCATGGCACACCCTGCTCGTTCCAGCCACAACTTGGGGACTTGTGTCCCTCTGGTATTGGTTTGGTGGCAGCAGCAGCTCCCACACGGTGGGAAAGGATGAGTTGTGGTCCCACTGGGCACGGGGAAGGGTCTACAACAACACCAAAACGGGGCCAGACCACGAGCAGCTGCCAAAAGAAGAGCATAAAACCCAGCCAGAGTTTCCAGCCCGCTCTTCCTGCTGCTCACACCTCGGATATTCCACAGGATCGCAGCTTTCATTTCATGTACCACATCTGATGGCTCTTCTTCCCTGCTGTTTTCCCCAGTTGCTCCCGTGTCATCTCTTTGGCATCCCCAACATCCTGCAGGGAAGAGTCAGCGACCGAATTACCCATTCCATGCTCGGTGTTTTTGGAAACCAGCCCTGAGTGGTCAATCTTAACCATCTTCTCCACCGTGATCTTGTAGATGACTCTGATCTTGGTCAGAGCTCTCAGTCTGTATGTTTATACATAAAAAGAGAGGAAAAATTCCTTCCCTATATCCTCAAATGCTCCCAAAATAGCTACTCCCATCCTGCTGCTCTGTTCATGTTGTCCCTCTGCTAATGAGTTAAGGATTTTATAAACTAAAAGGACACAAGTAATGCCACCAAGTAAATCACTTTATCTTCCCCAGCTGAGAGGCAGCACAGAGAGAGCACAGACAACAGGTGAGCTGTGGAAAATCATACAAAAGATGTATTGATTTCTTATTTCTTTTTTATTCCTTTCCCCCTCTTTCCTACCTCCCAGCTGGTGTCAAAGAGGAGATAAGAGCTGCCAGGACTTCTAAGGATGAGTCACCTCCTTTCAAGCTCCTGAGACTTCACTTAAAAAAAAGTCAGTGAAAGCAAAGCCTCAGCAAAGTGAAAACAAGAGTCAGGGGAAGAAAAAGCCTCCCCGAAGTGTAAACTGGAAGATCCACGCAAAGGAGGGATTATCCAAGGAGGAGCTGTTAATGGGAGAAGGGAGGAGTTTTAGATGCACAAATGGTTTAAAACCTGCCCGTGTCCCAAATTCCTCCATCCCTGGGCTGGAAAGTGGGGTGAGACAACCCTTTAACACCCTGTAAACTTGGATTTCTGCCTGAAAGTGTGGGGAATAAAAGAATATGGTTTTATTACAAGCAAATAGTTCATTAACTAAGGAGTAATTTTCTTTAGGTGTACCGTGGGAGTTGTGAGGTCCCAGGTCCTGTCTGGAACTGGTGCCAGGGACAATTTTGGTTTGGGAATAGAGAATTATGAAAATAGACAGAGATATGGCTGGAAGGGGCCCCCACCACGTGGCAAATCCTTTGTGTGCAGAGCAAAGTGGTCATTCTGACCAGGAGACCCCCTCTCCCTGTACAAAGGGGCATACCAAACCCAATCAGAAGAAGGGGTCCACTCCTCTCATTTTAGTAACAAGGAAAGGCTCTGGGGACACATAAAAAGCAGGATTTTTGGGGTTTGTGTGTGCTTTTTGGACCTCCGTGCCTGGGGCACCCAGCAGGTGCTGAAATAGAAACTTCCCTTTTTCTGCTAAACTTCTTTATCTCACAGATATTTGTATCCCAACTAAATTGAATAAAAGAGATTTTTCTCACAAAAGGACAGGGCATGAGCCAGAGCCACTGAAGAGGACACGGGTGGAGAAGCAAATGGAAAATGGACAGA
>WBMV01007159.1:14979-64525 GCA_013396655.1 Campylorhamphus procurvoides | reverse complement strand
CAAAAAGTTATAACGAATGGAAATGAAATAATATAGAAGCTTGTCGTGACCTGGAACAAGGAGAGAAGTTTGAAATGAAGAACTTACCAAGGAAGCAACCAGTATAATGGGACAGAAGAGAACAAGCCCTTGTTCTCCCAGTTAAGTTTAATAGAATAATTAATTGTTAATGTATTAGAATAGGAGAAAATAATTTTTCCAATGTTCATATGTGTTCTCGTTTCTCATTGGTTTGTTGTACCCCAGTTTCTCATTGGTTGTTTTGTGGTGCACTGCACCATGTCCTTACTTGGCTAATCCTTGTATGGTGGGGACCCTCCCCTGTTTTTCCTTGTTTGGTCACCTTCCAGTTCCTTCCACCCCTAAATGGTTGTGCTCCACCCTGGTTCCTCCCTAGTTCCAGAACCTTCCCTCAGATTCCTATAAAAGCCTGATCCTCCCCTCAATAAATGTCATTTCATGGTCACCCTCTAGGAAGTGTCCCTCCCTCTCTCCTTCCACAAATCGTGACAACTGAGCACTGGGTGAGAGATGACCTGTGCAGACCTTGGGGAAACGAAGGGACAGCAGAGTGACAGAGCTGAGGCCCCAACATGCCTGAAGATGTCTTGGGCATGAAGGGTCTCTGCTCACCTGCCACAGACATGTGCCCTGCAGCAAAAGCCCAGGGTCATCCTGTGCCATGCAGGAAGGAGAGAGTTAGAGAAGTCCTCAAGTGTCTGTTCCTGGTGTGTGTTTGCCTCCCAATGCCCACTGTTCAGTGACAAGTGCTGGTGATGGTCCCTCGTGCACCACGTCCCCTGCACACAGGAGGACACTGGCCAGCTCTCGTGGCCTCTGCCAGGGTTGAGATCTGCAAGGAAAAGGGAGGTTTCCACCCAACCTGACCTTGTGTGCAGTCCTACCATGAGAGCACCAGCCACCCCCACCAGCCAGACCCCCAGGGTTTTAATGTCACTTAGCAAGTCTCATATCCTGGTTCTGGCTATGACCACCCTTCAGTGGTTGAGAGGATGGGGCAAAAATAACCTAACCCCTACAAGATAGATGATCTACCGAAAGGAATTTTTTCTTACCCCCACAGATAGCCCTAGGAGGAGAAAAAACAGCAATCCCTTTTCTTTCCAACTGCAGCAGCCCTCCAAATCCCTCAGGACTCTCAACAAAAAGTAATTTCTCTCTTCAGGAATTTCTGCTCAGTTTTGCAATCCTTCCATGAGCTTCTCACACCACCTCTGTAATCACAGGGTGCTCCAGAATTTTCATCTTCCCATTACTACTAACTGTCTTCTAATTTCCAGCCTGCATTGACTCATGACTAGTTGATCTCCGTTAGCAGGCTAATATTAACCTTTAACTCATGTAGTTCTTCCAGCCTGATATTTATCCCTGAGGGTATTTATCAATAGTTGCCTTTTGTCATGTTGGATTTGGTGGGGCTCAAAAAGATAAACTGATGTCCATGGGTCATGGCAGTCTTTCATGCTCAGAGGTGAATGTGTCCCTTAATCTGGTAGCCCAAAATAGGTGTGCAGCTTGCTAAAACACAGTATTCTCATGAAGAAGATACTTATTTTTTGTTTGCAGATAAAGGTTATCAGGTACCAGGGTACAAGTCCCAGTCACTCAGTGAATTTGGAAAGCCCCGTGTTCACAAGGTGGGCTCAGCCCAACCTGAGTGTTTGGTGTGCACTGTGCAAATGTCCCTCAGCAGCAAAGAGTCATTGTCACCTCCCTCTGCGAACTGTCTGTGGCACTCCTAGAAAATTACTGCTTTTTAAAAAAAGGTTTGTCCAGGCAGAATCTGCCTAGCAGACCGCAGAGCCTTTGGGAGCACTTCCTCCAGGTTTGGTTAGATTTCCTGGGGTGGTTGCTGGTGGCTTTTGCCCTGTCCCTGCCCTGCTGCCTTGTTGCTGTTTGCCATCTCAAGCCCTGCCCTGTCTCTCCTGGAGGTGTTGCTGTGGGTCCCCTTGAGTTCTGAGCTCTGCACCATGCAGGGGGTTCCCTCCTCCCACCCCTCCCTCTGCCCCCATCCCAAATCTCACACATGCACCAGGACAATGCCAACAGTGAGCCCCCAACATCTGGAGAGGAAGGAGCTCCAGCTGGTGCATTCAGCACCATAACAGCCCCCAGGCCAGGGATGGAGCTGGAGATCATCTCCCACCCATAGTTTGTTGTATTATTGTGTTCAGTCCCCACAAATATTCTGTCAAAATGAAATTAACAGTAAAAATGTTTGCTAAGAGAGCAACCAAAGCAATTATTGCTGCATGTTTGTGGAGCACCAAGAGTCACTCCCACTTCGCGAGTGCGAAGGCTCAGCCCTGGGATGGGCAGTCCTGGCCTTTTGGTTCAGCCTGTCCCCATCACAGGCTGCAGGAAGGCAGAACCAGGGAATGTGTCAGCAAAGAGCTTTAAATAATAGTGGGAAGGAAAACTGCACCAAACACATTTGCTTTGCTGTGCAAACACCTCTAAACCCCGCCCTGGGCAGGTCTGCAACCCCTCCAGCAGGGCCATGCCTTGCTCCCGTGCTCACCCTCAGCATCAGGGAATCCTGGAATCCTTAGGGTTGGAAAAGACCTCTTGGACCATGGAGTCCAACCATCCCTGTTCTCACATTCCACAACACAGCTCACTGTGCTGGGCTCAGCTGAGCACCTGGACCAGGTGCACTGCACTGACAACAAATGATGGGCTTAAAAATGTTCCTGAAAAGCTGAAGGTCACATTTTGGAAGGAATACCAACTGAGTCACTCAACAGACTCTGCGCTCAGCAGTTTCCTTCAAAAGCAATGAGGAGTGCAACTTAGGGAAACCAAAGATAACCTCTTTTAAGGAATGACAGCAAAATTATTCAGAAACTCGACATATGGTCAAATTCCCTTTCTGTCCTACAAAAGTGTTTTTTAATCACCAAGCTGGAACTGGTGGCATTAAAAAATATTTCTATCCATCCCTTAATGACAGGAAGTGGAGTCCCTTTACTCTTGTAAGATAGGGATTTAGTAAATTTAAAATGTTTGGTGCTAAACTTTGCAAAACAGACTTTAGGGGACTGAAGTTACACTGGATCTTAGTTAAAGATAAGTAAAGTTAAAGGTAAAGTAAAGGCAGTAATATGCTGCTTAGTTAAATTAATTTTCAAAGCAAAAGACAGCACTGGAAATGTCACTCCTAAGACATAAAATGTTTTCTATTTTCATGACAATGAACAGCCAGGAGTCAGTTCAGTGACCAGAGGTCCTGATGGCCCTTCAGGAGAGCATGGACAAGGCAGCAGTGCCATGAATTGCCAGGTGTGGCTGTGGTTGGGTTCCTCATGTGAGAGAGGGAATCCATTTCTGCCGATAAACAGGAGAAGGTGGCATTTGTGGAATGAGGTGACAGGTACAAGAGGAGCTGCAGGCTCTCAAACGCTGCTTTCCTAAGTTAAAGTGGAAAACAGGATGGTTTTCCTTAACCTTTACCTAATACAGCGTCTTTTGAAGAGCACTTCATGAAGAGCTGTCTAATTACAGAGCTGTCAAAGGCATTGACTGAGGCAGCCTCGTCGCTCCCTGTTGGCACAGCCACAAACACCCTGCCCAGGTGAGACCTGGGGATCTGGGCATGATCTTGTGCTGAGTCCTGGTCATTCCAGCTGTGCTGCTCCAGCTGCCAGCCTTGGCCTTCAGGAAAGCTGCCCTGGTGCCACATCGTGGAGACCCCAGCCATGACATCCTGGAGACCCCAGCCATTTCACATCCTGGAGACCCCAACCATGCCACATCCTGGAGACCCCAGCCATGACATCCTGGAGACCCCAGCCATGCCACACCATGGAGACCCCAGCCATGCCACATCCTGGAGACCCCAGCCATGCCACATCCTGAAGCCCCAGCCATGCCACATCACGGAGACCCCAGCCATGCCACATCCTGGAGACCCCAGCCATTCCACAGCAGGGGCTTCCCTGGGCATCCCAGTGGTCCCACAGCCAATGTCAGCATGACAGGCACTCAGCAGCTCCCAGTGTTGCCACAGCCACGTGTTGGACCTCCTAACAGCATCACACCTGACATCCCCCTGGCAGCAGGATGGACCCCACTGCCCCCAGCAGGCACTCCAGAGCCAGAGCACAGGCTTTGATGAAGCTCGCAAGGACACTCCTTCTCCCAGTGGCAGCTTTGGGGACAGTGTGCTCCCTCTGGTCGGGGCCACCTGTGTCCCCCTCAGCCAGAGAGGGCCAGGGAAGGGGCAGGAAGCAGGGCACACTGTTGTGCAGCTGGATGTGCTGGCAGTGGCAGAGGGGTTATGGTCATGGGGGTCCCCTCCATCAATCCGTGGTGACAATGTCCCCACTGCCACACAAAAGAAATCCCTGACTCCCAAAAGCCAGGAGTGCCAAGCATGGAGACAGATCTTCCCTCTCCAGGTCAGCAGCCTGCACTGCTTCCTGGGCTAAGGGGGAAACCTCCCTTGTTACTGCCAACCATTGTCCTTAGAGGGATCCTTAGTTTTCTTTTCCATATGCGAAGAATAATTAAAAAAACCCAAATTCTATCATATTAATAGGTAGTGATGCAAAACACTGGGATAAGTCACTTGGAGAGGTGGCACAGCATGCTGTCTCTGAACCCCAAACCCTGAGCATCCCTTCGGGGGTCCTGCTGCTCTCACACCTTGGAGAAGGTGATAGAAAGGGATGAACCACTGGGAGCAGAGAGAAACATCTTTGCAGGCCCAGTTTGTAGGAAAACTGGAGAGATTTCATCTTGTGTGGAAAAGGGAGGTTTCATGGCCCCCAGGAGTCCCCTTGGTCCCCTCGTCCCAATGGAGTGTAGATCTCCAGGGGCCCACCGGCCTCCAGAGCCCCTTCAAGCTGCTGAACCCTGAGGTGTGAGGGAACAGGGGGGAGTGGATGGACATCTGACAGTGCTGGACAGACAGGGACACTGGGCACCCTCCCAGTGCTGCCCTCTGTGTGGTGGCACAGACTCTGTGGTGGCCACAGCCAACAGCTCCACGTGGGGCAAGAGTGCAAATTCCAGCTGCCTTTGCACCCTGAGGAGGGCTGATGGCACCTGGATCTCCTGCCAGGGCTGAGGGCAGGAAGGATGGCACCTGCATCCCCTGCCAGGGCTGAGGGCAGGAAGGATGACACCTGCATCCCCTGCCAGGGCTGAGGGCAGGAAGGATGGCACCTGCATCCCTACCCAGGATAACCGAGGGAAGGAAGGATGGCACCTGCATCCCCACCCAGGATAACTGAGGGCAGGAAGGATGGCACCTGCATCCCTACGCAAGATAACTGAGGGCAGGAAGGATGGCACCTGCATCCCTACCCTGGATAACCGAGGGCAGGAAGGATGGCACCTGCATCCCCACCCAGGATAACTGAGGGCAAGAAGCATCTCCCAGGGATGGAGGGTGAAGGGCTGCCCAGCACTGCCCTATGTTCCCCGGACTGGAAGCCAGAGTGAGCGCATCCCCTGGGGACACACCACGGGAACACTCAGATGCAGATCATTTTAAGAGGGTTTTTAGGCTGCCTGTCTGGTTTTTGATGATGTGTGTCCTTCTCCATCCTCCCACGGCGGGGGTAGGAGAGAGGATCCCTGCACAAATCCCACCCCGAGCATTTTGACCATTCCTTTTTAACCCAGCAATGCATAAACTCAGAAACCAAACACAGAGTTGCTGCCCCGAGTAAAGCAGCAATGAGGAATCCAGCACGGCCACAAGGAGACGGCTCCCAGCTGCATCTTAGCAGCAAAAAAGACATTTTCCAGACACTTTTTCAAATGTTACAAGGAGGTTTCTGGGCATAATTATAATAATTAGTGAACTTGGCTTGGCCTTAGGATACAAAACTCATCCCAAGGAGGTGAAATATAATGGATATTTTGGAGGATGGCAGGAATCAGGTCTCTCTGATCCTGAGTAGCAGAAAAACAAGGTACAGGGAGCAGACTGCTGCTTTCAGTTGACTTAATTAGTTTATACACTGAAAC
Organism: Campylorhamphus procurvoides; assembly: GCA_013396655.1. Taxonomy (NCBI): domain Eukaryota; kingdom Metazoa; phylum Chordata; class Aves; order Passeriformes; family Dendrocolaptidae; genus Campylorhamphus; species Campylorhamphus procurvoides. The sequence continues at coordinate 58,525 of WBMV01007159.1, read as the reverse complement.
TCTGAATAAAGGGGCTGTGCAGGGCCTTGGCTTCAGTAGTCACCCCGCAGCCATGACAACAGCGAAGCATTGCTGATCACCATGACAAAGAGCCCAGAGAGCTGCTGCCAGGGCAAAGCCAACCAGGAATTCGGGGTGTGTGGAAAAACCTGCCCTGAAAAACCCACTCTGAGAAACCCAGCCCGTGGTCACTGCTGCACTTCAGGCTCCTCTGTAAAAATCAGTATTTGGGAACAGCTCAGAGATGTCCACGTCGTTTCACGAACTCTTGGCAACAGCAAGATCTCGCAAAGCCAGGATGCGACGCAGGGATTTATTTAGAAAGAGAGATTTGAATAGTTACAGGGCTGTCCCTGCCTGTGCCCCTGCCCGCCCCAGCCTGGCCTGGCAGAGGGGGATGCTCCAGGCTCCAGCCTGCACCCTGAGGATTTTGTTGTAGATTGATTAAAAAGGACAATGAAAAAATGCTATGTTTGCTCCAGCCCTTCCCTCTGGTTCACTCCCTGGTGAGGGACAGACCCAGCAGAGATTTGGCAGCCACAGAGAGGACCCTCTCTGAGGGTGTGCACCTTCTTTTGTGCCCTGGTGCCCCCACGGAGCAGCCCCAGTTCCCAGAGACTCTGCTCCCTCGGGATGCTCCATCGTGGTAGAAGGGGAATGGAGGGGAGGAAAAGGGAGAGGCTTTGCTTTTTCATCTGGAGAACATCATCTCAGGCTGTCCCCCAGCTATGGTCCCTCACCCACCAGTGGTGCCTCCTCCATGGGCAGCACAGCCCCACCTGCCCTGCATGGGGGTCATCCCTCCTGGGGACACTTCGTGTGTCACCAGAGCCTGAGCTCCTGGCACTGAGCAAGGCAAAAAGTTTACCCAGAGGGAGCAAATAAAGAAAAGAAACAGTGCTGTGGGAAAGATGTGGAATTGAGGCATTTCCCCAACAACTCCACACACCTGCAAATGTGGATAAAGTGCCCAGGTAAAGGAGGTAACTAAAAGCATCTCAGAGTTTGTTAAAAAGTGATGGAGAACTAAGTCTGGTCCCAGGAGGGTCCCACATCTCCGGGGTGGGGGGCACAGCCTCACTCCAGGCACATCCAGTCCCACTGGAAGTGGGCACAGGACACCTGCTCATGGTGTCAGTTCCAGCTGAAACGGAGCACCTGGGTTTGCTTTGCAGCAGCTGCATTTCCCCATGCAGGAACCATCCAGGCAGGCGATTTCTGAACAATTTTCCTTGCCTGCTGTTGTAATAAAAGATGGTAGAAAACAGTGAAGAATAATCACAGAATCACAGAATGATTTATAGTGGAAGGGACCTTAAAGCTCTTCTCATTCCAACCCCCTGTCACAGGCAGGGACACCTTCCAGTAGGTGGAAGGAAATGGAAGGAAAAGGACAGATAAAAGTCTCCAAGCTCTGAACTCTACAAGATGTGTGTCCCTTTACTTCTCTTTGCTTATCAGTAAACAGAAATATTTTTCTTTCTGCATTGCTCTTTGTCAACTTCTTCGTATCATCTCTCAGCATCGAATATATATACAATAAATTCAGAAATATGGTCCTGAAATGTTACTGCCAGTGATTGTCAGGGTGTTCATCCCTTCACACGTGGGAGAGCAAACCCCCAGGGCCCGTGTTGGGAGGGAGGTGTTTTCTTCCAGCCACTTTCTCCCATCCCTGCTCCCCCTGCGCCACCAGCCCGTGCTGGGCACGAACAGAAGGTTCATTCTGCCACCAATAGGCAGCACAGCAATGCTCAGCTCCACCGAGGCCAAATTAGGATTCTTTTAAATATAAACAATGCACACTCTGAGTTAACAAGGATAACAAGAATGGGTTACCTTCCAAAGTCCCCTCAAAGGAAAAGTTCAGGGCTGCAAAGCCCTGTGGGGTCCCCACACCACCCCCCTGCCAAAGCACCCACAGCACTGAGTCCAGCAGCTCATGTGCCATTGGCAAATGTCTGAGAATTATTTTCTAACAATCTCTTCCTCTGGCTCCAGTGGAAGTTGGAGAGGTTGCTGATAACCCAAATGTTTTTTCCTGGAGGGTTACACACTGATTAATAGATCACAGACAATCCTGAAGCTGAGGCCTGACCCTCAGGACATCCCCAAGGACAGTTGGAAGGTATAAAGGTGCCCCAGAACAACAACCCAGAAAATCTTTATTGACAACTATCCCAAGAGTTCAGTTCCTTCCAATCCACATCTTGGGGATGGAAGGACTTGGGAGAACCACCTCTAGGAGTCAGTCTACAATTTAATTAACAGGATGGGGTTTGTTCTTAGACTGGTACAACTCTAAGCCTTGTAACCATGCTGCCAGTTTACTGCAGGGGATGGGACTAGATGACCTTTGGAAGGTCCCTTCCAGCCCAAAAAGTTCTATGCTTCTACTATTCTATGATTTCAACAAGCTGTTTATCTTTTTTCCTTAAGCATTTGTTTTATAGTCTTAAGTCATGTCAGAATAACCCTAAAATGGTTTGGGTGGCAAGAGACCTTAAAGCTTATTTTGTTTCCACTCTGCCATGGGCAGGGACACCTCCCACCAGCCCAGGTTGCTCCAAGCCCTGTCCAACCTGGCCTTGGACACTTCCAGAGATGGGGCAGCCACAGCTTCTCTGGGAACCAGGGGCTCCCCACCCTCACAGGGAAGGATTTCTTCCTAATATCCAGTTTAAATCTCTCCTCTTGTAGTTAAAATCCATTCCCCCTCACAGAATTATAGGCTGAATTAGAGGATCCCATTCAATGGTTCATCCCAGAGGAGCACAAGGACCCTTGGCATCCCCAATCCATTGAGGAAGCAGCAAACACTCGGGTATCCCAGGACAGAGCAGCCTTTCTTGGGGGATTATCCAGAACCAGGTGGGCTGAGCAGACAGGGGGAGCAGCCTGAGGCCAGGGCCAGCCACAGCTTCCACTCCTGAGCTTTGATCCCAATGCTAATCCCTCTATTTAATCTGAAAATTAATAGAATATTTATAAAATACATCTCTGGAGCCAGGGGCCCCTTGGTTCTCTGCAGCTGTGGAGGAGCCTGAGGGTCTGCAGGAGCAGCAGAGAGGGTTGGAGCAACTGAGGAAGGTGGCCCATGGTAAGGTAGACCTGGACCTCAGGAGACCCTGCAAGGGATTTCTCTGGGGAAAACCATCTTTGAAATTTGGGAATAAAAATCTCAGGGGAGGGCACAGTGCTTCGTTTCCATGCTCATTGGAATAGTGGCTCACCCCTGGAGAAGTGACACTCCTGTCCCCCTCCCCAGCGTGCCAGATGTGCCACAGCTGGTTGTGGGACTGGCTGGCCAGGAGGTGTGTAAGAGGAAAACAACCAAAAACCAAAAAGAAAGGTACAGCACTGGGCTGGACCCCTCTTTGAGCAGACAAGCCCAAGGCCAGCAATGATTTAGCCTTTGCCACTTACCCACTCCCTGCTCCTGTTCAGGTGATCCATCCCATTTCCTCAGACAAGGACAGGGCAAGAGGCACCCCAGAGAAGCATAAAATTCACATAAATATGTATATTTTGGCCCCGGGGCTTCAAAACTCTGAATTAACCAAGCTTCATCAATACATCCACCTCCACCTGCACTCTCCTCCCTCCCACTGGTGGGCAGGAGGGGAAAGGAAATAGGGAACAACAGCATCAAAATAAGATTTATTATTTAGAACTGAGATTTGGAAGAGACAGACATGGCAGATAACAACGAAACAGAACGCCAGGCTCCAGCTGAGAGGAAGGGGGGACCGAGACAGGTGGAAGTTCCTCCGGCTCTGGGATCAAACACGAGAGTGAGAGGGTGAGAACAGCCTGGGCTGGGGCTGTGGGGAAAACCAGGGAGGTTTTGGGGTGCAGAGAGTTTGGGGCCAGATGTGACTGCAGGAGCAGCATTTGGCCATCCTTAGGACAGGGCTGACCCAGCTTTCTTACAAAGAGGTGAGTAGTCCTTGGATAAATGATCACTTGTGAGGTTATTGCTTCAAACTCCTCTGTCCATCCCCTGGACCCAGGAGACAGCTGAACCCACCACCAGTGAACCCAGAGAAAGAAACCCCCTCTGCTTCGGTTTAGCTCATTGAAGGCACTTCAGAGTCTTACAAATGGCTCCAATCACACACTGGGCCGTGGAAGGGTTTTAGTCTTATATTTCAAATCAGCAGTGACTCCACACTGTGTATTTAAGTCTGGCAAGAAAATGTGGCCAGTGTATGAGAAAAAGAAAGAGGTAAAAAGGGAAGTGACAAGCACAGACTGACTCTCCAGTGCAGGATCTGGAGGGGTTTTAACTTGATTTAAGTGGATTTAAAATAGAGTCCCACCTTTACAAAAGAACGGTGAGAAATTTAAATGGAACTGGAACTGATCTCCCTTGTATGCATGCCTGGCTTATTGCTTGGAAAATTGCTTAAATGACAATTAACTGTGTGAAACAAAAAGCATTTGAAGGAGTGCCTCCTCCTCTTCCTCCTCCTCCCTCTTCTCCATCTGCTGCTCATGGAAACCTGGCTCACAACAGAAGGGAACGATTTGGAACAAAATCCTTTTCCCCCAAAATAATTCTCCTTTATTATTATTTTTTTTTGCATAACATTTTTTTGTATTTCCAACTATAAATAAAAAAATGATTAGAAAGAAGTTACAAAACCGCGTCGAATGGACCAGAACGGCACAGAATTCCTCCCACACGATGAATCACTTCCCATCTTCCTCTTCCTCCTCCTGGGCCACGCCGGGGCCTCGTGCTGGGCACTGCAGCTGAGGGGGCCACGTGTCCGTCGCCGGTGGGGCTCTCATTTTCAGAATCTAAAAGAAAAGAATCCATACGTGGATTTCACGTTCTAGGAACGCCCCAAACCCAAACCCACGTGAGCTCATGGACCCCCAGGTGGGCGGAGGTGCTGCCGCTCCAGGTGCTGCAAGGAAGAGACCAAGGTGGGCTGTCATGCTGAGAGCTCAGGTGTGTGAACATCTGCTGGGGTGGCAGAACCTCAGCACCTCACAGGGACCCTCAGACCAGAGCTCTGGTTCCCTCGAGGGAGGAGCCAGGGATGGGAAGAGATGCCCAGCACTGGATCCTGTCACTGGAGCTGGAGGGGAGAGGGATGTGATGCTGTGTGGAGGTGCCAGAGGGATGGTGGCATTGCAGGGGTACGTTGTGGTACCAGCTCCCCACACCTGCAGGGATCCCAGATCATGGAATGGTCTGGGTTGGAGGAGCCCTCCTTCCACCTGGGCCACAGGGATGCCATGCATCCTAACCCTAGGCAGGCAGGGATGGGATCCATCAGCCCCCCACGGGAGGCAGGGATGGGATCCATCAGCCCCCCACGGGAGGCAGATCCCAGGGCGAGCTGGTGGGACAGACAGGGCAGGGTACAGTGACACCAAGGGCTTGTAGTGACAGGGCCAGGACAAAGGGCAGCGAGGGGCACAGCACCTGGGTGAAGCAGCAGCAGCAGCACGAGGTGCCACCACGTGTGTCCCCCAAACACACACCCACCACACGCACTGGCTGTGCTGGGGACATGCTCCCAGGGACATGCACCCAGCCCTTGCTCCACAGACAGGCACATGCACGCTGCTGTGGGATGGCAGCCCTTTGGGATGCCCTCAGGACACGTGCAGGGAGTCCTTGGAGCAGCAGGGAGGGTGTGGGGACAGCCCGGGGTGCAGACACCACTGGGGTCTGGCACAGCTCCTGCCAGGTCTCTGTGGTTTGGGGTTTGTTTCACTAAACCAGCCCCAACCTTCTCCCTCCCACATTCCTCGCTCTGCCTGTTCATGGGAAGAATGGCTTTTAAGGAAAGGAGAATCACGTCTTGATCGCAACTCCTCCCTGAGGTTCTGACCATCATCAGTTCTGAAGATCCAGCTGGATCCCTCCCAACACCTGCTCACTGTGGATAACCAGCATTGGGCATGGAGTGTCACCCAGGAAAACAGGACAAAATTAACTGTCTCCAGGTAACCAGGAAAAAACCTGTAGGCAGCAGTGGGTCAGCCACAACACCCTGAGCACAGCCAGCTCCCCAGGCTCCTCAAATGAACCCTCACAGGTGCTCAGCCCATGGACAACCTCCTCACTTCTTATCCAAAATCAGTCTGAGCTCCCACAGGCTGAGTAGACAACGGTGCTGGAGAGATCAGGGAACGTGGTTATACCCAAGGTTTGCTCAGAGATGGGGCAAAAGGCAGTGCTGGCACATGCTGGAGCTGCTACCTAATGGTGACAAAGATACTCGATGCAGTCTGTCAGTCTGATAAACAAACTCTGATCCTGAGGAAGTTTTTACCTTACTGGCAAAGTAATTGAAAAAAAACCCCAAAACAACAAAAGAGTACAAAAGAGTAAATACTTTTTGGGGCTATTTTATGTCAGAGCCAAAGAACGCCCATTTGAGAATGACTGGTAGCTGATTATTTCTTCTTAAAAGAAATCTATTTTTTTTTAGAAGGTGTCAGAGTCCTGAGTACCTCACAGAAACTGCAACAGGCACAAAGAAGTCCCCAGAGGAGTGGCTGGAGAGGCTCTCACCGTGCCCATCCTGTCCCCTGAAGCTCCAGAGCCACTGCCAGAGCTGGCACTCACTGGCACCTCCGTAAGGAAAGGCAAAGTGTGGGGATCTGCTCCTTTCTTAGGGGGAAAAATAAATCCAACTTTTCCCTCCACTTCACAACTACAACATGCCCAATATTCACCGTGCACCCATCCTGCTGCACTACATCCAAAGAAATTCATCCAGGCACCAGACTTGGAAAAACCAAGAGCTTGTCACAAGAATTTCCCTGTTGTAGCAAATACTTTACAATAGCTTGTCCACGAACAGCTTCTCCACAGCGACCAAGTGAGCCCTAAAGCTTCCTGAAGGCTCAAACCACCCCTAAAACTCTTCATGAGAAAGTAATTTCAAGGGAGAAGTTCCAAAATGAGATACAGACCCAAGAGTACGCAGCAGAGCCTTGACAGCACCCCACAACCATCCCTGGGAAGGCAGCAGAGAGCACATCACTCCCAGCAGCAGCCACCTCCTGCTCCAAGCCCGACCTCCCAGTGCATCAGGTGGAAGTGATCTCTGTGCTGACACAGCCAGCCTCGGCTCTGCAGCACATCCAAACCCCTCTGAGCCACAATTCCCTCGTCAAGCAGAATTTGTAACCTGACAGCTCCTGAAATCCATCTCATTTTGATACCCTTCTGGAGTTCAGCTGCAGTAATAAAAGCCACCCTGTCCTGCTGCATCCGCAGGGGCAGCTCCACAGCCAGATGTGCTGCTCCTGTCAGGGGCACCAACACCACTCCTATCTCATCCACAGGGGTAGAGAGACAGGAAAATGATTGTCAGGGGTAAAATAACAACAGGGATGGGCACATCAGACAACTCCACTGAAGCTCAGTCTGCACAAGCGCTGGTCAGGCACAGCCCAACACCACAAATCACTGAGATGCTTCTCAAGGACACAATCCATAAAAATAACCACAGCCAGGAATAACATGAGATTATGGTTTTGCTGCTTTATAAATCCAATCCCATATCACCCATATCAGACACTCATCTATCTGTGGACAGAGTGTGTGAGTTCCCTGCTCATACAATCTCTAGAGACACCGTGCTCACACTTCCCCAGAAGCATCACCAGAAACCAGGGGCACAGGAGGGATGGGAAGAAGCAAGAAAACCTTACTGAGACTCTACACACAGTCAGGAATTATTTCATGTGTGACTACTGTCTCTGATCCAACCCTTCCAACAGCATCCATGGAAAACTGGGCAGGGAGCTTGCTGGCAGCAAGGCAGAAAACAAGGCAGGTTTTTGCCTTAATAGCCAATCTCAACCTCAGCCCCAAAGCCTTGAACTGTTTGCCTCATTGTGGGGTCAGAGTGGGATGACAAGGGAAGGAATGATGAGGTCCTGGTTACAAGTGTCCAAAGCCAAGTTGCAAGGAATGTGTGAGGACAGATGTTATCCCTGCCCAAACATGTGCAAACTGAACAAAACCCAACACGGGCCCACCAAGTGTCCACAGAGCTTGTCTGGAAAAATTGTGAATGTTCCCAGACCTGACAGTAACACTCTGGGACCATGAAAAACACCTGAACAGAGACCACTGGCAAAGCCAAGGTAAACTAAGGATTCAAAGCATTCGTGATTTCCTTCCACAAACACCAAGCAGCACAACCTGCCACTGGATGAAGCAGCTCATTTCAGGAATTACTGCCCCTCAGCACCAAGCCCCTGTTCCCCAACACAAATGTCTCTGTCGGAGCTCCCACGTCTCACCCACTCAGGTCCTTGTCTTGCCTTTGATCCCACACAATGCCAAGTATTTCAGAGAAAAGTAAGGAAGAACAGCACTCTGGAGACACGTTGTGCAGTGATGGTGAAGTAATCCCAGAGTCCCAGAATCGTTTGGGTTGGAAGGGACCTCAAAGATCATCTCATTCCACCACACCTTCCGCCAGCCCAGGTTGCTCCAAGCCCCATCCAACCTGGCCTTGGGCACTTCCAGGGATGGGGCACTCACAGCTTCTCTGGGCTACATTTCCTCTTTAAAGCAACTTTTTAAAGATTTATTTTCTTTTCTGAAGGAATTTAAAAAATATTTCCTCTTTAAAGTTGCGGAATGGAGACCAGAGTTAAACACACAAACAGCCAGGGCCGATGTTACATCATTCTTTGGGGTGAAATCCATGCCAGGGAAGTTGAATCCGGATTTGCAAAAGAGACTTAAAGCACTGCAGTGTTTCTCCCTGCAATCTCCAGTGCCCAGCTTTGCATCCCTGGGGCAGATGAGCAGCACTGGCAGCAGCAGCTTCATCCCAGGACACCCAGTCCCACTCCAGGCAAGCTGGGGATGGGGGTGGGAGAGCAGGATGTGCTTGTGCATTGAGATCCTCCCTCATGACACAAGCCAAATGAATGGCACCCAGGCAAACTCCAACTGCTTTCCCAACTTCCCAAATGGAAAACTTTGAAACTTTCCCGAAGTTTCAAAAACTTTCCCTATTACTGAGTGTATGACTCCGGGGGTTGAAACGTTCTTTCAGGATTTGTATTGAGTTTCTGGAACTGAAAGATTGAAAACTGGGGGACCTGTGAGCTCCCTCATCAACACGTGGTGTTTAAAGCTGAGCATCTGTGACTTCCCTCATGTCAGCACAGGGCTGGCAATGCTGGGTGATGGCAGAGCTTTGGGATAGGGTGACAAGTCTGGAACTGGGGAGGCCAGGAATTCTACCAGCAGGTTTGACCCGTTTGCTGCACATTGAAGCAATGCTCAGAGTCAGGAATAAAATGAGTTCAGTTCTGGGATCTGCAGGGCATCTTACAGGGTACAGACCCCCTCTGATGATGCAGCACAAACCCCTCAGGTCCCTCTTGCTCCTTGGCTCACCTTTTCCTCAAGAAGTTGCCCCATTTATTTAATCTCCTGTCATTTGCTTAATTGCCACTGAGGACCAAAGCACCCCGTGACACAAACGTCACAACTGAGGGCAAAAAACCCCATGGCTTGAAGGGAAAGAACCAGAAGAGCTGCAGCCAAGAGGGCCCCCAGGAAATCAAACACCACGAGTCCCCCAGTGCCAGCACCACCCCCTGAGCTGCTGCCTGGCCCCAGGGCAGGGAACAGGGGCAGGGGCACCACGGGGAGCTGGGGGCTGCAGCTGTGCCCTGATCCCCTGGTACCTGGGAGCACAGCGCATGCAATGCAGCCACGGTGGGGAGCACACACATGGAGCTGTCCCACACATGGAGCACACACATGGGGCTGTCCCATGCATGGAACACACACATGGAGCTGTCCCATGCATGGAGCACACACATGGAGCTGTCTCATGCATGGAACACACACATGGAGCTGTCCCACGCATGGAGCACACACATGGAGCTGTCCCACGCATGGAGCTGTCCCACGCATGGAACACACACATGGAGCTGTCCCATGCATGGAGCTGTCCCACACATGGAACACATACATGGAGCTGTCCCACACATGGAGCTGTCCCACGCATGGAGCTGTCCCACGCATGGAACACACACATGGAGCTGTCCCATGCATGGAGCTGTCCCACACATGGGGCTGTCCCACACATGGAGCACACACAGCAAAGCCATGGAGCAGGGAGGGATGCACAGACAGAAGCAGGAGTGTCACACCTGCATGCCCTTCCCTCGTTCCTCCTGCAGCCTAAACCCACGATGGTGACTGCCAGGAGAGTGCTGAGCTTCCTCCCGCTCCAGTGGTGCCAGGATCCTTCAGAAGGGCTTCCCTGGTGCTCTGCAGCACAGCACAGACAGTTCATGGGCATCTCTCCCACCGACCAAACTCGGCACCCTCAAGTGCCCCACCATCTGCTCAAAGGCACTGCCCCAGGAGCAGCCCACGGGCGGGGACTCGGGGCACTGTGCCCTGTGAGGTGGCACCACACACCTCCCAGGGCACCTCCTGGGGCACTGCTGCCTTCCTACAGCTGCCAGAGGTGTTGGGGATGGGGAGAACCCCAGAAGAGGCAGAGGCATCACATCTGCTCCCACCACACAACCAAGGGACAAGAACGAGTCTCCAAAACAAGCACAGTTACCCGGAGCAGCTGGGGATGGACACAGTTCTACAGCTTAGAAAAACACTGGGTTTTTCACACCATTTTCAAGCACAAAATGTTTATTTTTCTTTTTAATCTATACAATTTCTCGGGGCTTTTAGTGCCACTGACTTTGTCAGTATACAAGGGATGGACTGTACAGGCAATAGCGACATAATCTGTAGGATTCAGTGCGAGCCGAAGGGAACCCGGTGTGAGAACATATTTTCCATGTTTGCTCATGAAGCATACAGACATGAATCTAAAAAACCCAAACAAATTAAAGATACATGGTACAGAGAACAGAAATCTCTTACTACAGTAAGTATTTTTGCCCAGGCAGAAGACTCTGCATAATTGTCTATAAAATTCAATTCGAACTGAATTGATGGAATAATATTCAAAGGGTACAAACAAAATAATTTAGACAGGTATAATGCTCGAAGTACAGTCGAACTATACAATTCACAGCTTGGCAGCACAGGACGTCTCTGCCCTTCAGCAGACGGTGTAAAATGTCACTGGGGGCAGGTGATGGCACCTTTGGGTGCAGCCACCACTCGGGGTCCCGCAGGGCTGTCGGGGCGAAGGAGACTTACCATCAGCAAACCAAGGCTAGTGGTTACCTCGTGCTTTACACTGAGCTGCAGGTGGAGGCTCTACACACGGTTAAACGGGCAAAAAGCAACTTTCAAACAGGAGAGGGGTGTCTGTGCCACCTGGAGCGCGAAACTTTGGTTAAAAATAAATAAATAAAAATAAATAAATAACAATAATTTAAAAAATAATAAGATCCGAAAGGAAGGCGGTGAGACTCCAAACCTGAAGTGTCAGATATGGAAAAAAAAACCAAGAACAGCTTCACATTTTTGCTCTGTTTTAGCATGACCACTGGCAGTGGGCAGACACCACCCTTGGAGCCAGAACACGTGCACGTGCTGTACTTACACGGGTCTTACAGTCCCCTGGAGAAACCTTCTCCTACGGCCAAGAGTTCCATTAGATTTCTTCACTTATGGAACATGCATGAGCTTGTAATTGAACTAAATTATAAAAGCCCGGATAGGGAAAAGGAAATGAAATCCAATGTGCTGCTGATCCAGAGGAAAAGCAGCGTTTGCTGCCTGTCAGTGCAGTAAGTTGCTGTCTACAACAACCTTACCACAGGCTGGGGAGGAGAACGGATTGCACTGCCTGAAGCTATTCCCTGTCCTTGTATGCACTTTCCATGGATCACTCCATAAATACTCCTATATTACAATGTGTACTTCACTACTCCTTGTACAAACACAAACAGTTTCATGATCAGCGCGTCAAACAAACGTGTCAAACAAACCTCACCTCACAATTCTTACTTGTTTTGTTTTTTAAAAGCTTCAGAAATGAAAATTCAACCCGTGAATAAGAACGAAAGCATTTACAGCAAAATGAGGCTGATGAGGAACGTCAACTGTAAACCTGCGGTGTCTTTGCAAATAAAAAGAACTTCAACTCGCAAGCAGATTGTAAATAAAATACACCTTTCAAATAATTGTACATCTCTTTCCAGGGGGGACTGGAAAGCTGAGATTCAAGGCACTGAACTCCTGCAGGGTTAGTACAATTTGCTAGTCATCAATTCAAGTACATCGACGTTTAAGGATCGCAAGTGTGAAACAGAACACGAGGAATAAAGTGTCTTCAGCAATGGAACAGAAGCAGATATTGCCAGGAGGACAAAGGATGTGTTGTGACGCCGCCTCACAGTGATTGCTGATGCAGGGTATGGCTGTGCTCGTGGTCCCCACCTCGTCCCACACCGACCAGCTACAGAGCAAACACCCCACGGGACAGCATCAAAATCACCGGGACCCATGGCAGGGTCACCCGTGGCAAGGTCACCCACTGAGAGGATTACCCATGGCAGGGTCCCCAGGGCAAGGTTACCCATGGCAGGGTCCCCAGGGCAGTGTTACCCATGACAGGGTTACCTGTGGCAGGGTCACTCATGGCAAGGTCACCAATGGCAAGGTCACCATTGCAGGGTTATCCATGGCAGAATTCCCATGACAGGGTGTCCGTGGCTGGGTTACCTGTGGCAGGGTCACTCATGTCAAGGGTCACTCATGTCAAGGTCACCCACTGCAGGGTTACCCATGGAAGGCTCACCCATGGCAGGGTCACCATGGCCAGGTCACCATTGCAGGGTTATCCATGGCAGAATTCCCATGACAGGGTGTCCGTGGCTGGGTTACCTGTGGCAGGGTCACTCATGTCAAGGGTCACTCATGTCAAGGTCACCCACTGCAGGGTTACCCATGGAAGGCTCACCCATGGCAGGGTCACCATAGCCAGGTCACCATTGCAGGGTTATCTATGGCTGGGTCCCCATGTCAAGGTCACTCATTGATGGAGTTACCCATGTCAAGGTTATCCATTGATGGGGTTACCCATGGCAGGGTCCCCATGCCAAGGTCACCCATTGACAGGGTTACCTGTGGCAGAGTTACCCATATCAAGGTCACCCACGTCAAGGTTATCCATTGATAGAGTTACCCATGTCAAGGTCACCCATGTCAAGGTCACCCATTGCAGGGATACCCATGGCGTGGCCCCCATGACCAGGTCGCCCATTGACAGGGTCCCCCACGGCCAGGTCCCCACAGCAGGGTCCCCCCATGGCCGGGTCCCCATGCCAAGATCCCCATGCCAAGGTCCCCCCATGGCCGGGTCCCCATGCCAAGGTCCCCATGACAGGGTCCCCCCCGTGGCAGGGTCCCCCATCACTAGGTCATGCGCAGGCGCGGGCCGGGCGTGCGGGCGGGCGGGCGCTGCAGAGGCACCGGGTACATCCTCAGGCAGGTCCTGCCCAGGGGCGAGAACCGCACGATGCCGGGACCCCCGACCAGCCCAGGCTGCCCCACCGGGCCCGGCCACGGCACTCCGTACACGGGCGTGGGGAAAACTCCTCCGTACTGACAGAGAGGCATCACATATGGTGTGCCTGGCACAGGCACTGGCAGGGACGGTGGAGCTCCAGGAGCTAATCCTGTGGGCATGGGGCAAGCCACCGGAACAGGGCACTTGCTCCCCAATCCTGTCCTTACCGAATTTACCTACAAAAAGAGAAATACAAGAAGCGTCGCTACAGAGCTCCTCTTCCCCCCCATGCCATGGGCAGTGACACCGTGCCAAGACAGGGGTGTCCGTGGTGGCACTGTCCCCCCATGGCACGGCCCCCAGGGCTGTCAGCTGGGGGCACAGGCACCAGGGTGTCACGGTGTCCTTGGGGCTTTATTTGGGGTTCGTTTCTTTTTTTCCTCTTATATTTTTGGTGGGGGATTGGGTTGGGTTTGTTTTGGTTGGTTGTTCTTTTTTAAAGACATAAAATTTGGAAATTAACAGGAAAGATTGATATGGGGCAGAGAGGAAAGTTATCTGACTGTAACCTCACCCTTTAAGGAGGCAGAAAACATCACTGAACAAGTGAGAAGGAACACCATAAAAAGTCATGAACAGCCTCACGTGTCCAAAGGAACTCAAGTATCTTTTATCTTGTGCATAGAAGTAAATGACCTGCACTAAATGCAGAACTAACCCAAATCTCACAGCCAGCCTCTCAGAAGAGGTTTAACAATTCTAGCCCATGTTTCTGTACAGAATTGTTCCCTTTGGCCCCCGAGAACTCGGGGTGGTGAGGAAGGGAAGGAGACCTCCCATGGTGGCAAAACCAGCAGGAGCTGCCACCACCAATTCCAGTTGGGTTTCTAAAATTCTGTTAAGACCCCCTGCAAATATTCAGCTTTTGCATGCGAGGGGCAGAGAAAGAGCTCTCCTCCCTCAATATGGGATGGCAGAGCTTTCCAAAGGGCACACCCCATCCTGCAGAATGCTCTGGGAACTGCCATTAGCCCAAACATTCATATTTCATTACGTTTTAATGCCACAGAATTTACATATCCCTGTGGGGTTCCCCCCATGGCAGCACCTTTCATGGTGTGAAAGAAAAAGGGTGTTATTTAATTCTGGGAATCCCCCATCAATGTGGGATTTTATATTCAAGTGATAAAACTGGCATGAAGGTGAAATTTCAGAGGAAATGAATGTATGTGTAAGGCTGTGTGGAACACTTACTCCAGGTTTCTGACTTTAATTTCTCCTCTCAGTTAACAATAAAAATCGCAATGTCCCTCAGGGATTTCCTGCTCTGGGGCAGTTTTAGAAAAATACAGAAGTATCTGATGCCCTTCTTCTCACCTGAAACCTGAATCTGATGGTGAACGTCGAACTGAAAGAGATGCTTCAGTATAATGAATTTAATGTCATTAATGTGTAAAAACCCACCAAAATGAACAACAAGAAACCAAACAACAAGAAACAGAGGAACAAAGGACGTATTTTTAAGACCAACAGACTTCTTTAAGCTGTTATTAGACTCTTGTTTTAACAACCTCAAAATTATGGTTTCCACCAAACTCAGCACCCATGAGTGATGCCAAGAGACGCTCGTGAACGTACCTAACCAAAATACAGCATTTTGGACAACCCTCCCAGGCACATGGTGGGACTGTGGGGTGCCCTGTGCTGGGCCAGGAGCTGGACTTGATGACCTTTGAGGGTCCCTTCCAACTGAGGACATTCTATGGTTCCATGACAGCATTTCTGATACCAGCAACAGATTATTCAGTGGCACTGAAAATGTGAGGCGACATTTCCAGTGGCCCTATTTAAAAATTAACTTGAAAAGGCTCATTTTCAGCTCTTTTGAAGTACTGAGAAACCTGACTCACCCCAATTCATGCTTCTGAACTTTTTCCTTCTCAGCTGAGTTCCTCAGCAAAGCAGCAGCTGGATTTGAGGCCATGTATGTGCTACTGGGAATAAAACTGTGTCGTGCTCCAAACCCAATGTCACACATGCTCATTAAACCTGATAACGTGGCAGATGCACATCAATGATTTAAGTTCACTTCCTCCACCTTCATCCCATGCTTCAAGCTCAAGACACACTTTAAGAGGCACAACACCTGGCTCTTGTGCCTTCTCCTGGGTAGGAGTCTCTTGGTCATGGCCTTTATTTAACCACCACCTTTTAACCAGCTCCGACGACTCAGCACTGATGGAGGCCCACACAACCCATCAATTCCTGCATGGAGATTCTGAAACATCAGAATTAACATGTGCCAGTAGAGTCCTCAAAGCAGCACAAGGAGCTGTGGATCTCCCAGCTCCAGGGATGCCATGAGACTACAAGTCCCTTTGCTCCTACAGTACAAAGGGAAGCAGATGGAGATGAACAAGAAGGTGTGTTCATCACCTACACAGGGGTCAAACCACAGCTGTGAACAGGATGAGCTCAGCATTTCAAGTCAGCCTGGCTTCTGTTGAACAAGGTGCCCCGAGGGAAGCCCCTGGGACTTGTGGCACAATGGCCAGGGTGTTATCTGACCACCAGCCTGGCAGGTGCTGGGAGT
Source organism: Campylorhamphus procurvoides (assembly GCA_013396655.1). NCBI lineage: Eukaryota > Metazoa > Chordata > Aves > Passeriformes > Dendrocolaptidae > Campylorhamphus > Campylorhamphus procurvoides. Next base: position 42,487 of record WBMV01007159.1, on the reverse strand, counting down.
GCAAAGCCACCAGTGCAGCTGTGAGCCCGGGTGCTCTCCCAGCACTCCTGAGCTGGCCAGTTCTGGGCTGGGAGGACACACCAGGTATCCACAGCTCCCTGCTGGCCCAAGGGACCTCTCCTCTTGGCCATGCCTTGTCAGTTGTGCAAGTTTGTTCCAGGCTGCCCAGGGCAGTGGTGGAGTCACCGTCCCTGGAAGGATTTAACAGATGTGTGGATGTGGCACTTGGGGACATGGTTTAGTGCATGGGAATGGTCAGACTCAATGGGCTCAGAGGGCTTTTCCAACCTCTGTGATTCTCAGAAAGGTGCCAGTTCTGGCACAGGCTGTTGATTCTACAATGTGCACCAGCTACACCCAGTATATCCCAGCAGAGCCAAGGCTCCAGCTTCCAGTGTGGCTGCTGAGCTTTGCTGTTCTCCCCACGGCTTGAAGGCCTGGCTGTGAAAGGTTTCTCTCATCCTGCAGTTGCCTTGGGGACTGAAAACCAGCAGTACCATATCAGAGCCCAACACCCAGCTCAGGCAGCCCCTGCTGAGGCACCACTGCCACACAAAGGTCCTCAGCTGTACCCACAGTCACACAGGACACGTGTTGGGGGTTATTTAAAACAAAGCAATCCTGCTGCAGGAGTGAAGAGCAGATCTGGCCTTTTCCCCTTCTGATTCAGCTTTAGACACTGCAACACCAGTAAGAAGGAATGACACGGATTCCATGGCTGAGCCAGCTGGGGATGGCATGACTTCATTTTTAATGTGACAATATTCATTTTCTCCTGTTTGTTCTGTTGCCTGTTGAGCCCCAGCAGAGTGAGCTGCTCTGGCCTTAAGGAGGCTGATAAGGCAAATAGTCTCAAAACTAACAAATTGAACAGCTGCCCTGCAAACCTTACATCTGTCATTACCATGTATAAACTCTGTCTGCTAGAGATATTTAATAGAGATTTTTCTACCTTTTTTTTTTTTGAAAGAAGATTTGAAGATTCTTCAAATCATAGAATCACAGAATGGTTTGGGTTGGAAGGGACCTTAAAGCTCCTCTCATTCCAGATCTCCTGCCATGGGCAGGGACACCTTCCACTAGCCCAGGTTGCTCCAAGCCCTGCCCAACCTGGCCTTGGACACTTCCAGGGAGGGGGCAGCCACAGCTTCTCTGCCCAACCTGTGCCAGGGCTTGCCCACCCTCACAGGGAAGGATTCCTTCCCAATATCCCATCTATCCCTGCCCTCTGGCACTGGGAAGCCATTCCCTGTGTCCTGTCCCTCCATCCCTTGTCCCCAGTCCCTCCCCAGCTCTCCTGGAGCCCCTTTAGGCACTGGAAGATGCTCTCAGGTCGCCCTGGATCCTTCTCTTCTCCAAGTGAGCACCCCCAGCTCTCCCAGCCTGTCTACAGAGCAGAGGGGGCTCCAGCCCTTGGAGCATCCCCGTGGTCTCCTCTGGAGTCACTCCAAGTCCTTGTGCTGGGGGTCCCAGCCCTGGACACAGCTCTGGGGGGGATCTTGGGGCAGAGTACCCTGTGCCACATGGGTAGGAGGGAAGCTCCTCCCCTGTTCTTCTCCTCTCCATCTCCACTGGCCTCCTCTGCAGAAGGAACAAACCTACTGAACCAACACTTACAGGGGCACCTTTGCCCCCTGTCCTCTCAGCTCTGCTCAGGCCACCTCCCCACCTGCACATCCCCAACAAACCTCTGCCCTGAGCACCTGTACCCATCCCTGAAGGCACCAGCCACCTCTGCCTCCTGTTTTCCCAACACCTGCCTTCTCCTGCCCGTCCTTCCTTTGCAGTTGTTTATTCCCCTTCCTCAAATAATCCCACACACTCATTTAGAAAACAAGAATAATACACACACAGGAGAACATACAGGAAAACACTGGTAAAAATGACACAAAACCAAACAGGACAAAGACTAAAGTAATTCAAAAAACCCAAATCTGTTCTTATGACTTGTTGAATTCTCTTTCTTGTTCTTGTGTTTTACCAATCCAGCCCCCAAGTGCCACCTCAGTGACACTCACAGCTCCTGTAGTGTCACAGCACACAGCCAAGATGTTGGGGATGACTTACTAACACCACAAATACTTCTGGGTTTATATTAGAACAGAGGAAAACAGGTAATTCTGCTGTGAAAGCTGACTGTAACTATCACAGACCACCTAAAAAAGTAGGATTTAGAATATTTCTCTTTTGCATGAATAGCAGTGGTTTATTTCTGTAAGGACCAGCTACCACTGAAACAAAACTGAGTCACAGGGCAGGGTCAGAGCTGGCAAGGATGCTAATCCACCTAATTTATTGCTTTTGCCCAGTTTGCTGGAATTCCAAAGTTATTAAATGTCCTGAAGATTTCTATTTGTGCTTTTCCAAGTTCCTGGAAAGTCATTCTGCCTTTCAGACCAAGCTTCAAACACAGATTCGTTTTTCACTGTTCTTCCAATCCAACAGAGATGGAAGACAGAGTAGAGGTGGAATGAGTCCTCCTGCTTTGCTGGGGCACCCATGGCCATCTCCAGCTCTGGGGCAGCCAGCCCATGGAACCCAGAGTCAGGAAATGCCAGCAGATGTGTGGATGTTACTGGTGGTGTCCAAGCCCCCAGCACAGTCACCCTCTGACACAGCCCTGTGTGGCCACAGCAACAGCCTCACCGTGCACTGGGAACATCTTTACAGCTTTTTTGGGGTAAGGATTTTGTCTTTTAAACCCCATGGAGCTTTGGAAACATTTCTGGCAAGCCCTTCATTCCCAGGCATCTTCAAATAGTGCACAATACTCAGTATATTTGCTCAGAAGGCAGCTCATATTCCTGAGGGTATTTCTTGACTAATGCTAAGCAGAATTACCTGTAAAAAAGGATTATTTCATCCTACCTTCACACAGATGGCAAAGAGAGAAATCACTCTTATCAGGCAATTTGACTTCAGGTCTTTCTAGTATCTCCTATGACATCTCAAACTACTGCTGCTAAGAATCCACCTGCATTTCCATGTTTCATTAAAACACCTGAAAAGGAACATTTCAGTGCGCCTGTGACACAACTAAAAGCCTGAAGGGCCTCCTCCCAAACCTCTAATATGATCAACCAGGATTTGCAGCCAAGCTTCCACAGAAACAAAGCAGAGTATAAAGTTTTCCTCTGCACCCCAATTATTTCATTGCTGTCTACACTTCTGATGACAAAGGATGAAAATAAAACCACTCACTCCTATTAAACACACCACCAGTTTGTCTTCTGAGCTACTCCAGCCTTAAAGAGTAACTTTCCCTTAGTTAAAAAATAATATATTGTATTCACAGCAAACCATTTGCTGCTGGTGGTAGAAGCACCTCAAGTTAAAAAGAGATAACACAGGGGAGTGAGTCCTCTGGTTCCAGGGGGAAAGAGAAGACTTGCAGTCAGCCACACAACTTCCCTGCACATTAATGACAGCAGGTAGACAGTAAGAGAAAATAATACATTGGAAAACATATTTTTCTACTTAAATTTATCGCCAATATTTTCTATATATAATTTTTAATGTGTTTTGAATCGTGGGACAACTCACTTCACTCCCACTCCTCAAGGAGACTCCTCTCTGTCCAAAAAGCCCCAGAGAAGCAAAGGCACAAACCCTGCTGCCCCAGCCCCTGATTCCTGACCATCACACGGGGCCAACCACAGCTCTTCCCAAAATCCACGTGAGGAAACAAGACAACCCACCCTAAGAGCTTCCTGCTAGTTTATTCCAGTTGAAAAAAGCACACAAAAGGCCTAAGAAGCACCACGTTTCCCATTTATCCAGCCTTTATTTCCAACATAAAACCTTATTATAACCTTCTCTGATGGGCTGGAAATCTGCTTAGTGCTCCTTATTCTTTTGTTGTAAAAGCATTTTGGATCAAAAGAGGCGACAAAAGGCAGTGTTGCAGGATGGACTGAAGAAGGACAGCCAGAGATTCACTTTCTCCCTCTTGGAAAGCTATTTTTTTCCATCCTTTATGTGATTTCTCAAGTTCTTTTTGCCTTTCCAGTGGACTCAGCTGTGACCCAGCCCTGGTGGGAATCCTTCCATGGAGCTCATCCCTCTGACCACTGACACACAGGTCACTTGTCCAGCTGTCCACACCAAGGGTCCTCTCACACATTCCCTTCCTCCTCTTTAGGTCATTTCTCTCCCAACATCACAGAGCCCTCTCCTCCCTCACCTCCAATTTCCCCTTTGGGGTGGATTTCAAAGGGTACAAACAGCAGGACGATGCTCAACTCCCAAACCAACCCCTGCCAAAGTCCTTTATATCATCCTGCTTAGCCCCATTTTCTGTCACCCACAGCATCCTGTGCCATCCTCATGGCCAAAACACTCAACAAGCACCACACCAGGAATGTTTGCCATCAGGTCCTGCACCTCTGCAGGATGTGTGATTTAAATAGGAAAAAGAACCAGACACTTTTTCAGAGCTACAACTGAGCAAAACACCCACATTGAACACTTCAAACCTCTGCAGGAGTCTCAGGGAAAACACACCAAAACGCCGCACAAAGCACATCAAAAGAGAGTAAGAAGTGACTTAACAGAGCAAAATCTGTGCCCTCATCACCCCTTTCTATAAATCTTCGATTTGGGTTCACTACCACCTCCTTTGAGTTATTTTATGACAACTATTGGGGCCTCAGGCAAATGTTGCTCACTCTGGAGCTGGTTAAACCATTACTGTGTAGAAGGATTATTTACTTTTTACTCATTTGGGCAACTAAGAATGGAAATCAAATCGCTTAAAAAATTTGCACCAGAGCTTTTCCCTGTGCTGTCAGTGACCCAACAGACTGAGGAACCTGCAGGTACCAAAGCAGAGGCACTGACACAGCTCCTCCTGGGCACATCTCATCTCACCAACAACTACAGAGCTACTACTGCTACTGCTTTTCCTTCTACATGCCAAAAAGACAATGGCTTATCATCCAGATCTACTTCTCTTGGGTTTAAGGGATTACACTGTTATTTTCCTCTACTTTAGCTCAATTTTCAGTCTTCCAAACAAATGAAGCCAGCAAAAATTATTAGTCCAAGAATCTCCAGTCGTGAGGAGAGGGAAGAGATCTGGAAACCCAGGCCAGGGTGGGACAGAAAGGTAAACTGGGATTCTTTTCGTGCCTCCCCCTGTATCATCCCTCAGCCACAAAAACCAGCACTGAACACAGACACAAAGGGACATTGCAACGGGGTTGTCCTGCTACAGAAAATACGAGGGGACGAACGGGACACTCTTTGTTGTAGGACACTGTCACAGCATTTCTGAGAGTGGTACCATCGAGATGCCCAGAACAACAAGCAAGGACCAGCACAGCCCCAGCTGTCCCCTCTCTGAGCCCAGGACTCACTCCCATCCCACTCAGCCCACCAAGCCAACAGCCACTCTTCTGTTTGAGGAATATCAAACATCGAAAAGAAGAAAGCTTTAGTAAGTTGAAACTGAAGTTGAGCAACAGATGGTAATGATATGAGTATTGCTGTGTATCGCTGTTAATAAGCAGTTTGGAATTTAAAAATATATATTTTTATATATATATATATATTGCAGCCCATATATCCCTTAAGATTATTCCAAAAGGCGATTTTAAAAAAAACTGGTTTAGTACTGAATGAAAAGAGCTGGACATTTATAGGAAGCATCTATCTGGAGTAATTTTAGTCTATGTCCTCCTCCACATCTGAGTTCTGCAAAGGCTGTCAGACACATAGCAAAAGGTATGTCCTTCAAGGAGGGCCACTTACTCCACATGTCTCATTCTGCGTTTGCATGGGGTTAGCCTTTGGCTCCATGTCTTGCCTTTTTTGGTTCTGCTTCAGTTGGTTTAAAGAAGGTTTTGTCTGTGCAGCTCCAACAGTTTTGCTCGTCCACTGGTCCACCAGCTTGTGCAGGTCGTCTGTGAACGTCCCTTTCTTGTTGTTACTGTTGTTGGCCTGAACCTGCAGCATCGACTGCGGGAGGGGCTCAGGACACGTCACCAGGCTGTTGGTCGAGGATCCTGGAAAACCACACAGAGAGAAGTGACAATGACATCTCTGCCTCAGCTCTGCAGCTCAAACACCTCCTCATCTACTGCCACTCTAGTGGTGGCTTTTCAGACTCCTAACCCTCCCCCTCCTGGCTACAGAACACCTTTGCTTAAAGAAATGGTCCAATCCAATCGGTTCGTATTTTCTATCACATTGTGTTATCTTGGCCACTAACTTGTCTCTGGGGGAAACTGAGGACAGGGAGAGAAGCCATCCTGAGGCACACAGCATCTCATCACAGACTACCAGGAGAACGTGGGAGGACTTGCTAAAACTGCAGGCATTCATAAAATCAATTTGCCATTTATTTTTACTTCCTTAAGTTTACTGCCCTCCTGGCAAAATGCCATTGTTGCAGAGGTTTCAGGTAGGACTGGCTCCTGTGCCCCAAAGGCTCTGGGAACCCACCACCTCTCTCAGTGAGGTCAGGACCATTTATTTGGCCACCTCTGTATTTTGGGGGAATAAAAGCCCATCAGGACCATGAACGTATAGAAGAGAGAGGGCACAGTGGGGGAGTGAATTTTTGAGACAAAAGATAGAGAACTTTTGGTCTAGATAAAAGCAGTCAGGAAGAGTACTGACAGAGGTTTCATTTTATATGTTCACTGCTTTCTAGAAGAATTGGGAAAAAATATTTCTGTGCTTTTTCTGCATTGGTAACTACAAGTCTGACACAGCAAGTGAAGGAGCCTGCATGTGACCTAAGCACAAAATGTGAAGCAGCTTCTCAGCTAATACATCTGAGATAGCTAAAGATTGGAAATAAAGACCATCTCTCCAAGCAAAAAGTTCATAGAACAGTAGCAAAATTATTATGTAAGCAAACATGACCATTCAGTCTTCTTTTCTCTGTTAATCAGTTACCAGCCAATGAAACCAAGTACACTAATTAGTCCTACACTTATACAAAATACGTTAATAACCTTTAAATGATCATGCATTCAACCTGCAACGTCACTTCTAAGTGAATGCTGCTCAGTCCCTTTTCCTTTACTTGGGGGGAAGTGACAAAAATAAGGATTTTCGAGAGGAAAGCCCTTCAATGGGTGTTTAATTCATTTCATGCAGCTCAGGGGGGGCTGGGCTGGTTCTAAGCTCTCAATTCCTCCAGCAGAGAACTGCAGTCATATCAAGGTGTGTGTTTCAGAGACAAACACTGAACCCAGTGCCCTGGCCGCATGCGTGCACGTCTCACACACACACACAACACCACGACCCTCTGGCAGCATGCGAGGTTCCCAAGGCATCACAGCACATGCATTAGTCTCAAAGTACCACGATTTGTACAGTCTAGGTTCATAGAAGTGCATCAGCTCTAGGTCTTAAAACAACTAGCTTTTAGTAAAAAGAAATCATAATAGAAAAAGCAAAGAACATCCCATGCCATGAAGGAAATACTGAGAAACAAAAATGGGATAGTTACTACTACTGTGATCTTTGCCTAGACATAGTCGTTTCAAGGTGGACCCTACAAGGTAAAACAATACAAGACACACAGAATTAGGTAAGACTAAACACAACAAATCGGACGGACAAGCTTCTGTACTTTTAAGCAATCAAAAAGTAGTTATTATGCAAGAAAGGACAGACAAAGTCAGCAGTTCAGGTGAGTAAAGGAAGCCTAAATAACTGGACAGCTCAAACCTTTCTTAATGTGCAGCCATTCAGAAGCTTTGGAAAGTACCACAGCATGCCAAAAGCAAGGGCTCGTGACTTAAAGATGCATTTGTTTGGGTTTTGGTTCTATTTTTTTGGTGTTTTGGTTGGGTTTTTTTTGGTTGGTTGGTTGGTTGGTTTTGGTTTGGGGTTTTTTTTTCCCAAATTGCCTTGGCTTCCTGATAGGAGGTTTTGAATTGTTGGCTATTAATGCAGGAAATGATGTCAATTCAGTTTGTGATTGGAGGCCAAAAATGCTTTCAGGAACAAGTCAAGCTAGTCTGGCTGCAAAGACAAACCATAAAGCAACCCCAAAACTCCTGTTTTACAAGTCCAAAAAGATACATTGTTCTGCAGGTCTGAGGCCAATTGCTTCCAAATATTTTATTTGTAGGATTTGTGTCTAAATGTGAGATTCTGAACTTCAATTGAACGGAACTGTGAATGAGTTTCCCTCATGCCTTGTCCAAGTGCAGAAAAACAATCCAGCGGGGCAGTTGAGTTTTAATTTGACTAAACTACGTGTTTTTGTCATGATTGTCTCATTCCATCCTTCATCATGGTTTTACACAGCCTGTTGACAGGTAGCAGAGTGCCAAAGTGTGCCGAGCCCCCGACTCGACTGTCAGATCTTGCCAGACATCGGCACCGTTGCTATTTGGGTGCCAAATTTCCTGAAAGGTATTTTGGACTTGGTAAGAAGAACATCGTTATGGCATGGGAGGAGATGAGTGTCTGACATGGGGTGTGGTGAGGTCATTGGGAAGAAGCACTTGAAAACATGAGCGAAATCAGAGCGGGGCAAAAAAAGTAAGAGAGAGGATGGATGTGTTTTTTCTCTCGAGTAAACAGTGGAGGTATTTTATGTTACTGTGCCAGAAATGAAGCTTTAAACTCAGAGACTGCAGGTCCAGGCTGACACAGGCCCTGAATGAGTCTTCAGAGGAGGAAGAAGAGATGTCAGTCAGAGACTGAGGAAGAGAAAGTAAAGAAACGAGGGAGGAAGTCAGGGAGAAGAAATGTTTGTGCTTGGATATGGGTGGCATGAGGAGGAACAGAGGATTGCCTTGAAGGAATTTCTTATTATTTCATATAGTTCATATAGGTTTGTACCCTGGGAACATCAGAAGGACAAGACTACAGCAATGCAAGCATGACCAAGTGTGGTCCTCACCTCAAAACCCAGATAACAAACAGTCACATTCACAACTCAACCATCTGCATTGTATCCTTAAATCTTTCCCCCTCCTTCCCCTCGGATATACCTTACCTTGCCTATCCCAAAGTTAGCTACCAGCTCCCATTATGGAAAGAACTCCCATGATGGAACTGGCCGTGGCAGCAATCCTAGAAGGCCATTTCCTGCAGCAAAGGCAGCTCTTACACAATAGGAATGCAAATGGAAAGCAACTGCCTGCGAGAAAGAGGAGCAGGCAGCTGACTGCAGTACGTGCTCAAGTGCAGGTAAAAACATCTGAATCACTTCCTGCACACCCAGGCACTGGTTCCCTGCATCTCAGGGGCCAAACCTGAGCCAGGGCCCCCGGGTGTGTTGGGGAAGTGACAGAGAGTGGTGACACACTCATAAAACATGGTGTGAGAGGGGTCAGCTTTGGGGAAAACATTACAGCAGAGCTGCTCCTTCCAGGGGGCATCACTCCAGCGTGGGGCTGGGACATGGGAAATGTTCCCAAGCGTGACACTGCCTGAAGCAGGGACTGCCAGTCACGGCCACAGCAGGTTTTAAAGCCAAACTCAGTTAAAAATTCACTCTGTGGCCCTAATTCACCAGATTAATTGTATTACTGCTACAATCAAGGTGTTTAAGAGCTGTAAAGTTAAGGAGATGAATCACAATTAAGATTTAATGCAAGGCTGTGAAAGTTCAGCAGAGTGTTTTACCTCCAATTCCAGATTTCTTATCTGAGGAATTAAATAGCTACTACATCATACAGGACAGAAAAAAATCCACTGTCCCATATTTGCACTCTAACAGCTGCCAAAATCTGGAAAGCTACCAAAAAATGGAAATGGCAATAAACTGCTAGACCATTTCCATAATTGCATATGCACATACAATACATGAATTGCTCCAGACCTGACAAAAATTGCTTTGCACAAGATTCCAAGCCTAAGCCAAATGGAGCTTTGAAAATTCCACTCACGATCAGCGGAAACTCCTCCCTTGGACGCCCTTGCAATTTAACCCAGGAAAGGAACTTGGGTGAAAGCTACACTGAAGCCCATGAAAAATATTTTATTTTCATGAAATGTACTAAGGAAAAATCAATACTGGACATGGGGAACAGATCAAAAGGTCCTGGAGGACACTGTGAAAGTGTTCAAGCTTGATGGCTCTTGTAAGCAGAGCAGGATACTTGTGATAGCGCCTTTAATGCATCCAAACATTTAATTTTCAGGTTGCTGCTGACTTTTCTGCTAATGCAGCAAGAGATCTCCCACTGGAAGGGGAGACCCACAGGGCTGGTTTTCCTTAATCATACAGATTCAGAGCATTTCTGAACATCCAGCAGAGTGTTTCCAGACAGCCCTCAAACAAAAAGAATTCCCAGGGAAACCTGTGGAAGAGGCTCAGGACCCCAAACTGCCTGCAAGTGCCCCCGAGGTGCTGGCACTGACTGGCCACGTCCCAGCCCTGCACACTCAGCACAAGCTCTGCTTGCTCAAGGATCCAGGTCATGGAACTCTCCTAAATTGGGTTGGGTTGGAAAGGACATTAAAGTTCATCTTCTTCCAGACCCCTTGCCATGGGAAGGGACACCTTCCACTAGCACAGGTTGTTCCAAGCCCTGTCCAGCCTGGCCTTGGGCAGTTCCAGAGACAGGGCATGGATGCAGACAAGCTTAGTGCCTGCTGGGTCACCTGGCGTCCCTTCCAGAGGAACATGAGCCACCTGGCATTCCCTTCATTACCATCTTCAAATAATAGAATCAAAGGATGGTTTGGGTTGGAAGGGACCTTTAAAAGCCCATCTCATTCCAACCCTGACATGGGCAGGGACACCTTCCACTAGACAAGGCTGCCTTCAGACCCCTTCCCCAGGCACTGCTTTTCCTGAGGTCCATGGATACCAGCCCAACAGAACCACCATCTCCTCACCCTTCCAGCCCCATCCCCACCCCTGCACACACACACATTACCAACCTGCTGGGCTCCCTGGGACAACAAGCTGGAATAACCTCCTGCCCCACCAAAACCTGCCCATAACTCAGCCATGGGGGGACCTGTCTGGCATCCCCAGTGAGAGGCAGCACTGGAAACCAAGCTGTGTTCTCAGGATTTGAATCTACTCAGTGGTGACTCTGGATTGACGTGCCAGGGTTAAGTGCCTGAAAGGTGGTCCATCTCCTGGTGTGACTCAGGAACGGGGGAGTGCAAAGCTCCTCCCGAGCACGGCGCCCAGAAGAACCCGAGAGAGCATATGGGCTGAGAACAGAAAGCAATTAGTCATGCCGAGTTATTTAAGCACCAGGCAACTTCACCATTCCACGGATTCACATGTTCCCTTGGTTTCATTCACAATATCCATGCACCCAAACATTTTTGATACATTGGTTTTTTTAATTACCATCTCCCAGTCTTTTTGAATCCCAGTGACTAGTAGTTCTGTGGAAGATTAATGAAACGACTTCTGGGAATCTCATGTGCAGAGGAAGAAATTACTGTGGCTGTTGTAACACCAAATGGGAACATTTGGGAGCTGAGAATTCTCCTCAGGTTCTCAGGAAAAAAAATCCCAGAATGCAAAATTGCCTCACGATTTCACCAGTTGTTAAAAACTTACACGGTAATAAATTCAGGAAACGTCAGTTTTCAAGAACCTGAGCTCTTGGGCTTTCAGGGAGCTCAGACAAAAACAATCAAGATTATATTTTGGAATACTGTTTACTCATAAAATAGGGAGGAGTGTGTTTGAGTGGTCTTGTGCCTTTGATCTGAACCACTTGGAGCGTGATGAGCGATGCAGAACTCCAACAGGAGATCCAAAATTAATGCAAACCCACAGTTATTTAACCAAACACTTCCTCAAGGACCTTATCAGCCTTTCTAAGGTTATATGTAAGTGGCCTATAGTACCTGTTCAGCACAACATATCTTTATTGTACAAGCAAAATCCGTTTGCCTAAAAAGCAGCGTCTACAATTGGGTAAAAAAAGTCTTAATTTTGTAATTACATAGCTTGATATCATTTGGTGGAATTGCCAATTACTTTAGAAGTCAGGCGAATAGGGTACAAATAGAAGGTGCACAGTTATTTGAGACAGAACTCCTGGATCCTAACAATCCATTTCCAAGTATCATCTGAAAATCTGATATTGCTTTTTACTTATTTATGCTTTGATGAACTGCTAATTGACTTCATCTCTGAGGTCACATAAGGTCATAAGAAAATAAACTGAGTCAAGTGCTTCAGCCAGATCAGCTTACACAAAAAGGTGATGGGACTCTCCCTTGGAGTAACCAGATCTCCCTGCTGCTGTGAGTACATCCAAAATCGCTCACTTAATGTAATTAAAGTGACTGCACGGGGGGGGAAAGCCCACCTAGGACACAGATTTGGGAAGAACTAGCTGGAGCACTGTTGTCTCAGCATTTCCACATGCAAAGAGCGGGGGGGAAAAATTAAAGAAAATAGAGTGGATATAAACAGTACTGTAATATTGTGTTAATACAGCCCTTGTATGGAAGTTATACCCTCCAGTGACCTTCTAGAACTGTATCAGCTTGCTACATGCATGTCTTCAGAGTCCAAACATGTGTGAAAGAGACCATTCGTCTACAGAAGGGTGGATTTCGTTTTGTTGTCGCTGGAACCGGGACAGCAGACATGTATATTTGCCACATTGCAAATAAAATTACTTCAACAGAAATCACATAAAGTACAAAAGCTTTGGTAAGTCCAGGGTAAAATTTACCATCAGGCTATATATATAATAAATGATGAGATCTTCCACACATGCTTTTGGTGCCCAGGCACGAGCCAAAAGCAGTGCAAAAAAGCTTTCATATGAAAAATTAATATAAATAAGGTGTGTTCATGATGATTACTTAAAAGAAAGAGAAAAAGAAAGCAAAGATGTTTCAGAAAAAGGGGCATCCTGCCAAACATATTAGAGATATAAACCATGGACTTGGAAAAAGGGGGTAAAAGAAAGATGGACTGTGATAAAATACAAAAGAACAAATACAAACAGATGGACAAAGACACAGGTCCACTGAGGAATCTGGTACGAGGTTTGCTACTAGATTTATAGGTCACTCTCTCAGACGTTTGGTGGAAAACCGTCCAGCCTGCAAATGAATATAAAGGGAAGAAAACAAAGACACTTATAAAGTACAAGTAGCTGTGATCAGATGTCCTAAACCATCAGTCAAATCAGCTTTGTTAGTTAAACCTCCACATCTCCCCCTTAACTTTGCCAAAGAGGAGCAAGTTCACTGACCATACACAAAGGATGCAATAACAGCAGAAGAGGACAGATAGATATTTTGCAGATTAGTTTGGCAGGATGTGCAATGAGAGGAAGGTATTTTAATCATCATTAGAACTTCCCATATGCATGGCAACAAGATCAGTCAAAGCCTACGACGGGGGCAATACACGGAGGTCTCAGAGGTGGGGGCTGGGGAGCACAGCCAATCTACAGTCCTGCAGCTGGGACTCCAAAATCATGCACGAAATGAACCCCTTAGAGAAAGGAAACATAACTTGGCCCCCTGGGTTTGGTTTTTTTTTAATTCTGTTTTTATTTTCCCTCGCACCCAAGACAGTTTGGTGGTTTATCATAAGGAACCCGGGGTCTACCAGAATCAAGGGGCTCAAAAAAATCAATCAAAGGAAACCATCTCCTCTCCTTCTGTATCTTTTTTGTTTTCCTTTCATTTTTTTCTCAGGAATCTGCAAGGCAGACTCCAGAGAGGGTGTCAGAATAAAGCCACTGAAAGGTATTTCCTTCCTAAAAATTAGGAATGTCTTGGGCGCGCCTTCTCCAGTGTTGGTGACACTCGGTAAGATACTTTAATTTTGCTGTTCTGACAACACTGCAAGGATCTTTTCAAAGCCAAGCCACCAATTGGGACTGCCAAAGGCTCACGTTCCTCTAAAAAGTTCAAGCCTAAGGGAAGGGAACTAATTTTAGCACGTGCTGGAAGAGACGCGAAACAGCCGGCGGGAAAAATCACCTTGGCCAGAGCTTGCGTTGGCGTCGGCTCCGTCGGGGCCCAGGCCGGAGCAGATGTCAGAGGACAGAGAGGCTTTGACAGAGCAGGGCTGCTGGGTCTGCACAGTCTTCCCCAGGGCGGGGGGCGTGGGGGGCGTCACTGTGGCCGCGTCGGGGGAGCCCGGTTGAGATTTGCTGCTGTCTTTGTGGGGGGAGTCTTTAGAGTCTGACAGGTTACCTGCAGGAGCAAACACACAGAGCACACGGTAGGAAAACCCCCGACAAAAGGCAGTGCCTGAAAATAATCCCTGAGCTGGCAGGGAGAGGAACAGCAGATTAGTTTGGTGCAGGTCACCATCACCATGTGCTTTATGGACTTTGGGGACAGCCTGCACTGGGAAACAATCTGCACGTCCTGTCGCTGAGCCCACTTCTCTCCAGGAGCTTCTGGAGGAGGTTTGGGTTTGGTTTCTCCTTATGTTTCCAGGAGTCTCAGTGCTGGAATCAGGTGGGAGCTGCTGCAGTGCTCAGGAGGAGGAGGAGTGCATGGAATGAGCAGGACACAGAGCTTTGCTCTCCAACACCAAGGGCGAAATGAAGCAAATGGAGAGGAATGAAAAGTTGCTGCAGATGTGAGCTTTTTATTTATAGAGCTCTGAGGATAATTGTCATTGCCAGTGTTAGATGCTCCTGCTGATAAATCCATGTAACACCTGGTTACAAGGGTATTTTGTATTCTGATGTTTTTCTATCTTTTATATATTATATATTCTCTTTCTACATATTGCATATTTGACCCAAGATATCTGTGTAGACTCATAATTCTATATAAATACCTGAATCTATACATCTATATTTGATATATATATCTCTATATAAATATCTGTATCTATGCATGTATCTATTTATTTATAGGTAGATACATATCTATAGCTATCTAGATAAATGTCTGTATCCATACTTCTGTCTACACAGGTATCTTGGGTAAAGATGTTTTAAAACCAAAATACATTTGCAATCATGTGTTACATGGATTTTTCAGCAAAAGCATCTAACAGTGGAAATGACAATAACATCAGCAACTGAATTAGGAACTGCCTGTCCTTGCTCCATGAGAAAGGATCAAGGATGGCCAAAAACTGAGGAATCTACAAAATGAAAGGAATGAATGAAGGAGGGCATGCACCAGTGAGCTGATTGTGCAGATTTCTGGGCTCTAAATGAAGGTGACAAGGATTAAAAAAAAAGACAAATGGGATATTTAATGCAGAAATCAGTTTAAATTCTTTGGACTAGGGTAGCACCCAGATATGAGCCAAGATCCACAAGTGGAGAGACATGTGGAGTTTGTGACCAGACAGAGGGAAAACAGCCTGAGAGGACCCAAAAACAAATGGGAAAATGAACAGCCCAAGGATAAAACAGCCATTCTGAGTATTTCACCCCAGGGGAAGGGAAGTGAAACCCAGAGATATGAGCCAAACTGCTGCTCAAGGGAGAGAAAGCATCGAGCACTGCTTCAGTCCCTGTGGGCAAGGACCCCCAGACTCAAGAGGGATCACAGAACTTCCTGCCCCTGAACATACTTGTTTTTCCCATCTCAGTTGAAATCCTTACCTAAAAGCAAAAACCTCCTGAATAGTCTGTCTGTAAAGAGGGATGCAATGAAATTCAGAGGGGACCTTCAGTGACACTGAAAACAGGAGCCATCAGGTTTGAAACACACAGGGTGAGTGCTGGAAATGCTCCTGCTCCCATAAATAACAGCATGAACTAAGCTAAGGGAAAATTTTTCATCCTCTATTCTACATTTCACTGAAGAAATAGGTACTGGGGTATATCGACACTTCCCAGCTAAATTATGTTTTTATACTTTTCCAAGAGATAACAACTCAACACTGTACTACTGTGTGAAAAATCTCACACTGCTTCAGATGGTCAAAGCATCCCCCATGGTTTTATAACTGCTTTTACCTCCCATCCTTGGGGGAAGCAAAAGCAATCCCATCTTTTTTATATGGCATGTTGGAGGAAGAAGCAAACAACACCAAGATATAGCACCCAATCAATATGGGATAACAGCACCAAAAAAGTGAAAACAAACATCAATAAACAGCATTTGGACAAAGGAGGAGATGCAACCAGGCTGTTCTCCAGATTAAAGTGGAATATTGCTCCTCTGCCAAGCACTGTAACTAATGCAGAGCAGGCAGGGATGGCTCAGCACTGGGAGCTGGGATAAGCCTGTCCAAAAGGATTCCAGTTGAAAACCAACAAAATTCCACCCTTTCCTGCAGTCCTAGCTGTCACACAGCAGAGCCACAACTGACCCAAGCAACAGGCAGTGGGGAGCACCCCAGGGCACCTACTTGTGCTTGATGTTCCACTCCTGAGCTGCTGGACCAGAGGGTTTAAGAGTTTTCCAGCTTTCAGTTTGTTTTTGCTGGTTCTTCGGCGGCGGCCGCTCGGGGGGGCAGAGTGAAGGAAGCCCAGGTTGGGAGGGAGGGGTTTCCCCAGCCGAATATACAGTGCCTCGATCTCGTTCTTCTGCTGGGTCTGGAGTTCAGCAATTTCTTTCATATGCCTAAAAAATAAAGTCCAGAACTCAGCGATGTTCAATAAAGCACCACACCCTGACAGTGCAATTAATTGCGAGAGGCAAACCAAATGAGTCTTTGGCTATAAAACAATTAATTGCTCATCCCCAAGTATGTGAAGTTGTAACTGTATCTGTGCTGACTCGCTGTCCTTGGAAGTGTTCAAGAGCAGGTTGGACAGGGCTTGGAGCAACCAGGTCCAGTGGAGAGTGTCCCTGTCCATGGCAGGGGAGTCAAACTGGATGAGCTTTCAGGTCCCTTCCAACATAAACTATATTATGATTCTGTGACTGAATTCTCAAATATTCATTTATAAGACCAAATCATTTATAAGACCAAATCCTTGGCAACTAAAAAGGCTTTCAACATCCTCAGCCAAACCAACTGATTTTGACGTGAGATTTGGCAGGAACTCCAAACAGCTCCAGAACTTTCCTCTTCAAACCAGTGACTTCAAAAAATTGAACTCTCAAGGCAAGTACACCAGTGTGAAGAGTTCAACATGAACTAAAACACAAGTGCTTCCCATAAAAATGCCATTAGCACATGAATCACTGCCTTATTTATAGTGCAGATTTCATGATGGCATCATGTCAAAGACTTTGTATTACTGTGGCTCTGTTTTAAAAAGATGCATCATCTGTATTCAGCAAAGCCATTGTACCCTAAGATAAAATCTAATATTTTGGTTAAACTACCATCTAATGCTAGTTTTTACCCATCATCTGCCAAGAAAGGAAGAAAATGTTCAAATTCAAAGCAGCTCTTAGGGCTGGCAGCACAACAGCCTCCTTGTTGGAAGGAGCAGCAGCAAAAATGGTTTGGGGCTTAAACAAGTTATTATTAAGTCATTATGTTATTATTGAGCTGTTATTAATTGAATATTGAATTATTATTATTCAAGGTCAAGTTGGATGGGCCTTGGAGAACCTGGTCTAATGGAAGGTTCCCCAAGATGATCTTTAAGGTTCTGTCCAACCCAAACCATTCTGGGATTCAGGGATTCTATGAATTATTCTTCAGAATGGAACTGGTATATAAGGTGAAGCACAGGTGATGCACTGTGACCTTTGGGGGAAGGTCCCAGGGATGCCTAATTTCACAGAATAGGCTGAGCTGGAAGGAACTCACAGGGATCATCCAGTCCAATCCTCAGCCCTGCACAGCCCCATCCCCAAGAGTCACCCCCTGTGCCCCAGAGCATCATCCAAACCCTCCTGGAGCTCTGGCAGCCTTGGGGTTGTGCCCCTTGCCCTGGGGAGCCTGGGCAGTGCCCACCACCCTCTGGGGGAAGAACCTTTCCCTGAGACCCAACCTAACCCTGCCCTGAGACAGCTTCCCCCCAGGATGGGTTTACAATAACAGCTCTGCCCATCCCACGCTGAGCTGCTGCCAAGGGACGGCCACACGAGCTCCCCAGGCACTGCCCGCATCCCCACGTACTTCTCTCTCAGGTTCTGCAGCTCTTTCTTCATATCAGCATCCTCAAACTCCGAGTCGTTGTCGCTGCTCATGTAGGACGACTGCGAGTGGAAGGACGTGATGTTGATGGTGGGGATCTTGGAGCTCTGCCCGTTGGGCGACTCCGGCGCCGGGGAGCCGCCTTTGCCCGACCTCTGCAGGAAAGCAGCCGCCTTCTTGATGAGGTCGGTGGCGGCGCTGGCGCTGGGAGGGGACAGCTGGGGGGCAGGCAGGGGCTGCCGGGGGCACGGCTCGTCGGCGGAGTCGCTGGACGCCGGGTCGCAGAGCACGTCGACGGACGAGGCCGTCTGCACGCGCCGCACGGCCGCCTTCATGTCCGGGCTGGAGGGCAGCTCGTCCAGGTACACGTCGGGCGGCGCCGAGAAGCGCAGGCAGTGCGGGGACGCCAAGGTGAGCTCGTCCTGCGTGCTGACCACCGAGAACCTGCCGATGGTCTTGGCCGGGGTGCCCGAGTCCAGGGAGCCGTCCCTGGGAAGGCTGCTGGCCACCCCACCTGCCGTGGATCGCCGCGGGACGCTCGCCGTGCTCTCTGCCTCCTCGCCCCTCTGGGGAGCTTCCGTGCTGGGTGATGGAGGTGCAACCTGCGGGAAGCAAGAGAGGTTAATTTTGGAAGCAACTGGAACGATCGAGCACCATCCAAAATGCTCCCAGTTCTGGTTACCTGAAGGAGACCTTGGGCCGCAGCGGCAGGAGCTGAAGGGATGCTTGCAGCTGAGCCTGTTTGAAGATGGGGGGAAAAAAGTCATGTCTTAAATGTTTTGATATGATAAAAGGCAATGTTTTTATTGTGATAAACTGAAATGTAGCACTGAAGAATAATTTGAATGCCCAGTGTTTGTAATACAGGATCTACAACGCAGGAGGCAACAGCAATATAAAATATCTGCAGGCAGGCAGATCTATTGATTTGGGGAAATCAGATAATAATAGGAGTGTGGAATTCCATGAGCCAGTGGAAAATTTTTAAGGAAAAGACCAGAAAAAGGATGAAACTTGCATGGTACATTGGGCTTGCACTGCTGCACTGTGCTTGTTGTCTCAGAGACACACAGTGACCACGGGCAGGACAGGGTCTCACCCCTTCCCTGTGACAGACACTGACACCAACACCCCAAAGCTGAAATGAAATTCAATGCACACTGCTGAAAGGGGAAATTTCAAGCCTCAAAAGTGGCCACTCGGACCACAGAAGCAGAACAGCAGTGGCAGGACAAATCGATCATGATTGTTTCACACCCTGGACTCTGCTTTTGAAGCCAGACCAACGCACACAAGATTTTGGGAACACTGTATTTGTATGGTACACTCTGCACAGAGCGAGGACACGGCCAAACCTGTCACTTCAGAGCTCTGCTGGATGGTTTCTCAGATACACTGATTTTACTCCACAGTGCTACATTCCACTTGTGAACACTTCTTTGCCTGTAGGGAGCCAAGTAGATGCCAACCACCCCAAACCCTCTCACACTGCCCTAAAAGCAGGGGACAATCAATGTCCACCAGGACCAGAATGGCCTAGGCTGTCACACAGACAACCACAACAATCTCAATATATATATATATAATTATATATATATAATTATCAGCCCTCCCCAACCCACCCATGACAGCAGGAGCAGCTGGCATTCCTCAGCCTGTAAAACTTCCCTTGAGTTTCAAGAAAGGTAAATGCAGGTGAATTAATTGGTAAACTCAGGCAAATAAATAGGTGAATGGATGTAAATAAAGAGGTAGACAGGTGAATAAATACCCAGGCTCTTTCTGTGGCTCCTCTGTGATGCTCTAGGAGGGGTCACTGTAGCTACAAGCACCTTAAGAGAAGTGCTCCATGGGACTTCCTTGAGAATCTCCCAGGTGTCCCCCAGAGGGATGACCCTCAATCATATTAGTTTTGTCAAAATTTTTATGAAACCCAGAAACTCCAAGGGATTTTTAAAGGGCACTGGAAATTAACCTTTGGGAACACCTTCTGTGTGAATACCCCACACCAGAGACAGGAATTGCACTTATGGGTTAAAATTAACCCTCCCAAGAGGGAGTTTTGAGGAAGGTCGACAGAAATGAGGGTTTTAACAAGGGTTATACCAAAGAGCATTACCTGTTCTGCTTGCTGACCCACCTCTTGCTTCTGGGGGATGTGCCCCGATGCCGGTGACCTCCGACTGGTCAAACTTGCAGTAAAAGGAAAAAAGAAACACCATTTCAGTCTCCCCAATGGCAATGTGCCCTCCTTCCCTCACTCCCCCACCTGCCCTGGCACTATTGGGGCATATTAAACTATTTCACAGTGCCTGTGGAGGTGGCCTTTGACTTTTGCCTCTAATTCCTCCATTTTTTTCCTTCCTTGGAAGAAATAAAGCAGTGGCAGCATCACAATGGAAACTGCAACTCAGGTAACTAAAAACCAGTATATTATATATATACATGCCATGGGATTTTGTTCTGGTTTGATTTTCCAGACACACTGTATATGTATGTCTGCCTTCAGAAGTTCTATGACTCTTTCCTTGTTGGCACAGATTTCAATGGGTCAAATTCCCATTACTGGAGAGACATAATACCTTGCACAGAGAGGGCATTTTATCTGCTGTAGAAAGTCATTTATCATTAGAAAATAACACTGAACAGTCACTTGAGTTCAGCTGCTTTCCTGTCCCATACTGTGTCTCCCAAGTAGTTGATACAGTCCATCCAGAACAGCCTCAGCCTTGCTAGTGGGGATGGACTTATCTCCAGAAATGCTGCTTTTGAAGTGAGATAGAGAATCATGGAATGGTTTGGGTTGGAAGAGACCTTAAAAACTATCTCATTCCACCCCCTGCCATAGGCAGGGACACCTTCCACTAGCCCAGGTTGCTCCAAGCCCTGTCCAACCTGGCCTTGGACACTTCCAGAGATGGGGCAGCCACAGCTTCTCTGGGCACTCTGTACCAGGGCCTGAAACAGACATTGATGTTCTAGCACAAAGTTCTGCAAATCTGCTGATAACATAAACCTGAGATTTTATCTGAGAGAACATTACATGGGGACTCACCCTGAGCACCCACTGCCTAAATCACCTGCTCCCTCTGGCCTTAGAGGCTTCCAGGGCAGCCTTGTTCTGCCAAGCTTAGGAGAAGACAAAAGAAACTACCAGAGGCAGAAGAGTGAACTCCTGCCCATGGAGTGTCTGCTTTATTCAGATTTTGGAGGCAGGAATTGTAACCACTGCCATTAATTTGTATTTTAAAAAATTCCTATTGAAGGGCAATTGTCTCCATCAGAACTAGAATGACTATACCCACTCACGCTTTGCATTCTTAAACTACAAAGAAATGAACACATTTCTGCCTGCTTTGGACACAGGACAACAGAGGGGGTGAAGTAAGGTATTACACCACTTTAAAATCCATGGGAAAAGTCTGGTTTTCCCTAACAAGCATTTCTATAAAACGAGTTGGGAGGCACTCAAAGGAAAAAATTTTGGAGAGCTCTCCCCGTGGACAGGCAATCAGCAGGCAAAGGTAACATACCTTGGAGCAGAGACAGGGGATGTTCAGGGAACCAAGAGATGTGCACCTGCCTTACCATGGGTTGTGAGTGCTGAGCTCTGCCCCAGTGCTGGCCTACAGGCTGGGTTTGGGGGGATGAGGGGCAGAGTTGCCATGGGATGGATGTGGGGTGGGCAGGGCAAGACCCCCGAGGGCACAAGGGGCACGGGGGGTTGGCAGCAGCTTTCACCTCCTGGCCGGTGTCTGGGACTCCATAACCTGGTTCTCTCCCATCCAACGCCAAGGCAGGAGCTTGTTCTTCAGGGAAAGCTTGCAGGGTGAATTCAGTGTCCCCCTGTTCGGGGGGCACAGAGGTGTCCGGTGTCCCCGCCGACGCCGAGGACGTCGGGACGTACTCCTGGTACAGCAAATTGCGCAGCTTCTCGTCGAGGCTTTTAATGGTGTTGTCCACGAAGTCCACCCTGGGCGGCCCCTCACCATCAGACTCGGCGGTGCCGGGAGGGTTCTGCTGCTGCTGCTGCTGCTGCAGGAGGCTGACCCCAGTGCCAGCCTGTGGCACCGTGCCCAGCGGCTGTGCCACGGCCAGGGGCACCTGCGTGGGGCTCTGCAGCTGCAACCCTGCCATAGCCAGCCCCTCGGGGGCTGCAGGGAAGGGCTGCCCGGCGAAGGCGAGCGGCCCCGTGCCCGGCTGGCCGCCCTCGGGCAGTGGTGGCACCTGTGCCACGGGCTGTCTCTCCAGCACCACCACGGAATCCGGCAGTGCCGGCAGCGGGCCGGGCACGGCGGGCACGGCTTTGTGTGGCCCCACGCTGCAGCAGGCCAGCTCCACGTCGGGCACGCACATGGCATCGTCACCCCCTGGCTGCACAGAGGGGGCCGGGGTGTCGGGGGGCTCCTCTGGCACCACAGCACGGGGGGCTGGAGTGCCCGGCTGAGGGGGCACCGCTGCCAGGGCTGGGGGGTACTCCAGCTGAGCCCCTGCCTGCTCCGGGATGCCGGGGGCAGGTGCCAGCAGTGCTGGCGCTGGGAATTCCCCCTGGCTCGGGATGCTGGTGGGAGCTGGTGCAGCAGGAGCTGGTGCCAAGGAGGGGGCAGCTCCGAGGGGGCTGTCACTGAGCCCTCCGTGCAGGGGGAGCTGCTGGCCGGCCCCGGCCACGGGCGCGTCGGTCACCGCAGAGCTCGAGGGCTGCTCATCCGACTGCTCCGGGTCTGGAGGGAACACAAACCAAAAGTGAACTTTTTAAGGAAAGAAAACCACTGCCAACCCCCCCAGGCAGCTGTAGGGACAACCCCTTATTGCTGTTATGCACATCAAACCAGAGTTTGCAGATTATGCAAAAAATATTTCTCTGAAAGGGCACTGCAGTGACAAGGATTTCATCTACCTGATAGCATAGGGCAAAGCTAAAATATTGAAGCTCAAACAAAGATCCCCAATTTGGTTCAATATCACTTAATAAAATTAATCATTTTCTTCCTTAGTTATGTGCATCACAGCTAAGCCAGGTGAGGACAGAAGAGAGACAGCACAGCAGCTACAGAGTGGACATTTGTATAAAGGTTGGACATACCTGGCCCTTCTGTCTGCTGGGCACTGGGAGGTACCGGGGGAGAAAACTCAGGGGCATCCGTAGTTGGGTTTTCCACCACAGGACATATGATAAACCACCTTTTCCCAGTATGTAAAACTAGGGATGAAAAGAAAATAAAATGTTTTAGCTTCCTTTTGTAAATATATTTACTATTGTGCTCAGAGGGTGCTTCCCTGCAGCACCTTGACTTTCCCACCACTGATTATCGGCTTGTGCCATTCAGGGCTTCCCTAAACATCCCCAAATGTTCCACCCATCCCAGTTAGCCCTGCAATATTCCAGTTTGCTAACAGCAGGGATCACTGTTACACCCTTATTTCTACATCCATTCCAACCACCAGTAAGTGGTGCATGCAAACCTCTGCATGAACTCTTCACTGCCTCAAGGCTTAAGTTGTATTCACAGAATCACAGAATGGTTTGGGTTGGAAGGGACCTTAGAGACCATCGAGTTCCAACCCTCTGCCAGGGACAGGGACACCTTCCACTAGAAATTCAAAGGCACACTTACCATTTTGCTGATACACAGGTGTCTTCATTTGAGACTGACGCTTCTCCTGGTAAAGAAACAAGAGAAGAATGAGCTGTACCCGTGCAAGAGGAGCATCATCCCAAGGAGCACTCATATTGCAAGGCTTCCCAAAGCAAAAGCCTTGGAAGTTCTTGCTTTTTTTAACAAAGATGCAAAACCAATTTACAGTATCTGGCTGTAAAGAAAAGTGAATCAAACTAGAACTCTTTATTCAGCATTTCTCACCTCACTCATTTCCAGCCTATCAGCATCTTGCTGGGGGCTCGTTCCCTGGTCAGAACTTCGCTCTCCCTCTGTGTCCTCACTGAGCATATCTTCTGCTTTATCAATGATATCCTTCATCTGCTCAATAAAAGTCTCTTTTTCACTCTGCAAGATGAACTCATTCTCTACCTAGAAGGCCACATCAAAATAAAGAGGAAAACGGTTAATTTTCTGATTAATGCCTCGTTCCATGGCTGCCAGAAGCTTTGGCAACGAGCACACATGAGGAGCTGCCTGAGGTGCCCCGTGGGGAGCCACATCTCACCATGTAAGTGGCGATTTCCTCCGGCGCGTCCCCATCCAAGTCAAACTTGAACGTCACCATTTTGTGATTGTGGGTTTCAAGCTGGCACTCCACCATCTTATCCCCCGTGTTACACACCTGCATGCAGAGATCAACAACCCTTATTCCAGGCAAAGCCAGAGAAACCCCAAAGTTAACCTCCTGCAGGCTCTACTTGCATTTAATATGGTCAGTTTGGGTCTGCTGGACTTCTCCTGGCGCGAACGGGCGCGTGTGGATTTCTTATGCTTCTTTGAAGACTTTCCTTCTTGCTTTCCACTTCCCAGGGCTCCTTCAAAGCTGTCACTCATCTCTTTACCCGAAGCAACGTCTGGACTCATGTAGCTTTGTCAGGGAAAGGAAGAACAACCCCAAAATAAAGCCAGTCACACACAATGGAGTCACACACAGGGAAGCTATGCAATGACATGGGATGCAAAAAAGGGCTCATTTCCACCTTTTTGGCCCAAACTGAGTCAACTGGAAGACGCTCTGTGAGTGAAGGGGAACTACTTCATGTCAGGCACGTTCTCTGGCTACCAAACCTACCAAGAAATGATCTAGTCATGTTTCTGACAATACCCCAGGGAAAACCCCATCACTCTGAATATATGCCCACGTCACCTTATTCCTCCACTGCAGGGATCCTGACTGTCCCTCTCTGAACTGCACCAGTTCCTAATTTTCTAAGGTGTAATTTTTCTCAGCTCCTCCCAGCAGAGGGGAAAACAAGGCCAGCTTAGGTTAGCTGTTGAGGAAGGAAAAGAGAGGTCAGTAGAGCAAAATGGACTGCCTCTCCTCTCTTGACCCCTCTCAAGGATTAGAAAAGTTTTGTTTGTGCCTCAATATCCCAGGTGACCACCTAACAACACTAAAATATTTTTAGCAGCCACAACAGTAGCTGCTACAACCTCACTGCAACATGGCACACAGAAAACATGCAATGAATTTGCAGGAAATTTTCGGAGGTTCATAAAAAACAAGTGAGGAAGGAACGCTGTGAGGCCATCTGGCCCATTTATTACCCCAAGGGCTGATGAGCTCTGGCTAAACCAGTCCTCACAGAGGTGTGTGCAAACAGGATCTTACAAAGCTCCTGTGAGACTCCATAGCCCTCCTGGACAATTTATTCCCATGTTCTTTTAGCCACACAGGCAGAAAAGGATTGAAGTCTAACCTATGGATCCAGCCCTTTTTTTAAACTTAAGGCTTTCCTGCTCATTCTGCTCTAGCTGCACAGAACAGCTTATTTCTGCTCCCTCTGTAGTTACCTTGTCTGACCCCTGTGTTAGGAAAGTGAACACACTTTGTGCACAGGAGATACTCGAGGTCCACCTCTGGAGCAGCTCCCAGCCACGGGATGCACATGCCATTACCCTGCTCTCTACAAAAGCACAGCCCAGCTCTCAGCTGTCCTTTCCTCACCTGGGAGAGTCAGCCCTCCCTCCCTCTGTGACTGAGGCTGTGCTGGCACCACGAGCTGTAAACACAGTTCAAAAGATGACTGAAAATGTGGTGTGCCACCCTGCAACAGGCTGGAGAGACAAAATGAACTCATTTTGTTCTGTCACACCTAATTCATCGCCAGAACAAATCTACAGTCAGAGAAAATTAGATTTCCCTTTCCATAAAGTATTTAACAGCAGCAAATTCTCAGGAAAAAAGTTCCACTTTACAGTTGTGGAGTTGCATTGACTTGTGTCAGGTGAACTTTAGTGGTTGGGTAGAATAAGAACAGTCAGAGACAGGTGTCTTCAACTTTCATACACAGAACTCATATTGTCTAATCAAGAAAACAGAAAAGGGACCTGCAAATCCTAATTGCAAAGCTTTGCAATCAAGAAGGACAGAGTTGGTGCTGGCTCCTGCAGTGGGCAAGGCTGTTCATGTCTACCATAGCCATTTCCCACCACTGGAACATCTGGCTCACTGCAGGTGCTGGAGCTGTGGCACTGGGGCAGCAGGTGCTCAGGGAGGGCAGTCCCACCACCCTGTTCAGCCCCTCTCTGGCCCAGCCTCCCTCTTCCTCACTGCTCCCTCTGAACCTCACTGCTTCCCCTTCTGCTTTCCAGTGCAGAAACAGGCACATGAGGGCTGGCAGAAACTGCAGTCTGCTTGTGTTTCTGCAAAGTGCTGACCTGGCCCTGGGGTTATTGGTTGGTACTCCCACCATCACCATCACCAGCACCATCCCCATCACCATCACCATCACCATCACCATCACCATCACCATCACCATCACCATCACGTGGCTGGATGTGCTGCAAAGCCACAGGATGGGCAAAAAGAGAAGTTCCATACTGCTGTACCTACACCAAGATGAGGATGCTGCACCCAAACTAAGGAATTAAAAGAGCTGGAGGTGCCAGAATGGAGAATTAAAAGAGCTGGAGGTGCCAGCTTCTCCCTAGATGTGTCCCCATCCATCTCCTCCTGGTCAGGTCAGAAAAAAAAGCCTCCAGAAAGCAAACATTTCTTAAGCCAAGGAGGTAATAACAATACCTTTCACAGCTCTGGGACAGAGTTTGCAGTTTGTCCTGTATTGCCTGCTCCTAAAATGCAAGAAAAAGTCATTTAAGCAAACACATATTGGCAGATGAAACAGCTTTAAGAAAGCTAACCCTAAAACCATTCTGCTTAACCAGTTTTGGAACTTGGAAATAAAATAAATGTCCCTTTTTACCCTCCCAACATCACTTCTGTCCAAGGCATCAACCACTTTTTCAGACAGAACCACCAACCTGTTGCCTCTGCAGCAGCTGAGATGGTGACAGGAACAGAAGAGTTCTCACCATCATGGCAAAACCTGATTGAGGGACTAATCCACCCCAGCACCCACTCTCTTTTATTTTTGCATGCATTTGCTAATTTGCTTCACTGCTTTATACAGCTTCCTGCAACATGCTCAGTATTTTCATTGTGTTTGGCTTAGTGGGAAAATTTCTCAGGAACTTACAATTAAAACATGAAAATTCATCATTTAAGAACACCACATCCTTTTGTTCCCTACAGAAATTTCCCCTAAAAGTTTCCCTCTTCACTGGTTGCAGCTCTGGGACAGACATCATAGCAGGACTTTTGCACCAGGTAGACTCATTTCCACAGAATCTGTGACGATGCTACAGGCCCTGCTGTAACAACCTTGCACAGTTTGTACAAAGACACACATTCCTGATGCATGTATATAACTGTGGATATACACACACCCCAAATATATTCATAAATATATATCATTTTATATATATTTATATATATTTATAAACATATGTCTATAAAATCCTTCTAGATACACAGCTAGAAACAAGCCCCTGGACTGCCATTGCTACACTGAACACTCAAGCAGTGGTGGGCTGGGTTTAAAAGCTCAGCAGGGAACCAGTCAGCCCCACT
>WBMV01007159.1:0-13261 GCA_013396655.1 Campylorhamphus procurvoides | reverse complement strand
TCAGCCCCACTGGTTCTGTGTCACTGAACCAGCCAGCCCCACTGGTTCTGTGTCACTGAACCAGCCAGCCCCACTCCTTGTCTGTAACACCACACACAGGCCATGCCAAGCTTGATGCAGTTTTGACAAAACTGCAGAATTAATGAACAGTGAGAACACAGACATAATGTATCTACATTTTGGTAATGCACTTGACCAAGTGCCTTACAAAATCTCCTTTGCCCGAGCGGGTCAGGTCGGTTGGGATGTGAGTGCTGCCAAATGTCTGAACACAACAGGAGAGATAAAAACATTATGGCAGAGTAGCAACAAAAAGCAGTGTCTGGATTATACAGATAGGTATGAAACCCCTCTTACACCCAAGAAAACTGTCAGTGTATGTCAGAAAACCAGCATGGGGAGCGCATGGATTGATACCGGCTTGGTTTCTTAAACTGAGTGAAGGAAGGGAGTAACTTACAGATGGACATGGGAATGAGTTTAGCAAACCAGTGGTTAAATGCTCTGAGGGATATGGGATGTGAAGGACAGACATGGACCTCGGTGGCCAGGGGTTTCTCAGGTAGTGCAGGATGACTTGTATCCCCCATATCACACTGCACAACAACGAGGGTTGTTTGTATTTCCAGAATCTCTGATGGATGGACCCTGTGCTGAAGGCACCAGCACTGACCATGTCATTGAGCTGTGCTGTCAGAAAAAAGGCAGCTGGAGAAGGAACACCTCGAGTGATGGATATGCCAGACCCAGCCAGGCTTTTCTGGGGAGCAAAGTGAAGCCCTACAGACAGGCTCTACCATTCCTGCTCCATCTGAGCTACAGGAGACAGACACACATGAAGAAACATTACAGCAGGAATGTTGATTTGGTAAGAATTAACCTGACTCTGATGGACAGGAAAAGCAGGGAACTAGAATCCAGCCTGGCATCACCCTCTCTGAGCATCTTCTGGAGGCAGCCCTGAGCTGCACCTCCAATGGAATTCCAGGCTGCACTGTGGAGTCAGGGCATCTGACAAGCCATGGAGGAATGGGCAGAACCAAGAGATTTGGTTTGAAAAGACAAAATACACACTTTGGGAAGAAAGGTAGCTCAGAACAGAGCCTGAAGAGGGACAACTCTGAATTCAGAACCACAGAGGGACTTTTCCATCCAGAAGTGGAGAACAAATCAGATGTATTTCCTGAAATTAGGTAGAAATGCCAAAGCTTTTGTTTTGCTTTGCTAAGGGGCAGCTGAAGAGAAGGAAATGTTCTGGGATGTTCTGTCAAGACTGAAGATTAAACAATTATGTGAGTGCAAAGAAAAGTCAAAATAGCAGACAGGACGAGCTGACAGTTCTATAAAGAAAAACACTAAAATGTGTTCTGCTTATACAACCACTGAGAATTGGGAATGCCTATGGATAGCTGAAGAAACAAAAATCCCAGGGCTAGAGTAGACCTCAGGCAATACAGGAGGATACAATGCTAAATGAAATGGGAACAGGGCTGAAGCTGAGGAGCATGAAGGGCTTTTGCATAACAGAGACTCAGATAATGGAGCAGTTTCTTAAGGCAAGTGATGGTTGGTTGCACAAGTGCTTGAGACATTTAAAACAAGACTGGACAAAACACGGGTGAAACTCTACAGATCAAATTCTCACTGACCCACAGTGAGAATTTCTTAATTTCTATCTGTTGAATGTCTATCTCAGTGCCTGTGCTCAGCTATGGACGAGGCAGTGCTTAGTGCTGCTGCCTCGTGGCTCCAAGGAGACATTTCCCAAGGTCCAATAGGAGGTTTCCAGCTTCACTTGGAGGAGCCATTATTTGCTGACCCAGAGTTGCTGGCATCCAGGACAAGCGGCTCAGCACAGCAAGGGGATAATCTCCCACGTGCAATAAGCCCACAGCTTCACAAAGGAGGGAGTAAGAAGGTTAAGGCTGAGCCTGGGGAGGTGCTTCAAAGGCCTCTACCTCTTGAGATGTCTCTGCGCCTGCCGGGACAGCCGAGCAGGGCGCTGGGAGCTGCTGGCCCAGTGGCTGGGAAAGATCAGGCTGGAGCTGCAGCAGAGCAGAGGGCTGGCCAGGCAGGCTGGGCTCTATGGGGACGGGCGGGCTGGCCGTGGCAAGGCTGCCATGGAGCTGGGGAGCGCCTTCGGCAGCGACGCAGGGCGGCACCAGCTCCGGCTGCAGCTGCAGCGGCGGTGACATGACCAGCGAAGGTTGCACCGGCAGCACGGGCACCTGGGCTCCAGCTTCCAGAGCAAACTGAGCGTGTCCAGGCATGGGCTGCAACACAAGGACAGCTGTTAGCACGCGCCTCTCCTCGAAGGGCTCGGGACTTACGTGACGAGGCAGCAAAGTCACCGGCGTCCACGGAGAAAGGACTCAAAGTCCGCAGTGAGACTGGCCTTGGGTGGCCTCAGCAGTTACTGGAGAGACTAAACTTCCTTTGATATGACCCAAGGAAAAATCTAAGGATTCTCTCTATGTGACTATGACACTGTGTGCATGTCTCAGCCACCAGTTCATTTGTAGGGACAAAGCCATATTTTGCTAAGGAATGAAAAATCATAGAATTCCAGAATGGAATTGCAAGCCCTGTCCAACCTGGCCTTGGACACTTTCAGGGATCCAGGGGCACCCACAGCTTCTCTGCCCAACCTATGCCAGGGCCAGCCCACCCACAAGCAAGAATTCCTTCTCATTATCTAACCCCTGGTAGTGGGGAGCCATTCCTCCTTGTCCTGTCCCTCCATCCCTTGTCCAAAGTCCCTTTCCAGCTCTCCTGGAGCCCCTTTAGGCACTGGAAGGGGCTCCCAGGTCTTTCCAGAGTCTTCTCTTCACCAGGTGAACATCCCTAGCTCTGCCAGCCTGGCTCCAGAGCAGAGGGGCTCCAGCCCCTGGACCACCTTTGTGGCCTCCTCTGGACTGACTTCAAAACCTCAGGTGATGAATTCATTCTCCTGAATACTTTGTTGTGTTTCCAGCCAGCCTACCACACTATCCAAGAAGAGAAAAATACACTCTACCCATAACCTAACTTTGGCTATCTCAAGAAATCTGCCATATATGTGGAGTCAGTAGCTGGTACAAATGACACAATTAACTCTTTTTCACCAAATATACACCAGTGCCCTACTTTAGTTTAGTGCAGGTTACACATTGAAGTCACAAATTAACACTTGATGTGCCAAACCCAAAGGGCCCTTTCCTGCCAACACTTCCCTGTGGACAGAGGGATTTTCATTTATCTCAGTGGATTTCTCCAGTGCATTAAAATAACTCGTGTGCGTAAGCGCTTGGTGGGAACTGGACCGAGGTGACCGGATGCCAACTACCTTAGAGACTGGGTTGTTATTCTGCATAACAGTCCTTTTGAGTTGTATATTTAAAACCAGAACATTCTCCTTTTAGGTACATCATGTATTTTTCCAAGGGGACTGAGCTTGTGCGAAGAGGAAGAAGGAAAGAAAGGAGCATATGGAAGAAAAAAGACTTTTAGTACTAGGTGGAACTGTGCCTAATTTGTACTTTTTTTAAAAGTATCATCACCTAGAGATTTAGGCTATTGGAAAATACATTAAAAAGAAAATCAAGACTCAGATGAGAACTAGGCCACACAGTTTCACTGCTGCATGCTCTCTGCAGGCTCTGGGTACGAGCTGCAACTATTCTCCCAGCTTTTATTGTGGGTAAAAATAAAGACAGGATGTTCTTCACAGCACCTCACAGTTACACGCTGCCCAAGGGGTTCTTAGACTTGACAGCTGTGGTGTAACACCACAGAAGGGTGGTGACATTCTATTTTAAATCTTATGTAACTAGAATCATTAACGAAATATTTCAATGTCTAATTTACCTGGGCAAAACAAAACTGAGAGGGACTAAACATCAACAGCGAAAACAGCACTGCATTACCTACAGAAGGACCTCTCCATCAAAAATGGAGACTTCAAATCAGAACAATGTATTGTAAAATATTCCTCTGCACTTTGTAACAGCTACTTTTTATTCTAACTTGTTCCATATGCAACTCTTCCACACATACTTGATAGGTAATGACTGTGCCAAGATGGTTTGAGAACATCAGCTCTCCACTTCTGGTGTCTGCCATGCTCCCTGTGCCTAAAGGGCTCGATGCCACCCCCTCTAAAGCCACTGGGAACACTGGGTAGCATTCCCAGGCTCTGTGCTGTGACGTTGTCACAGACAGGATTCCTGTACCAAATACACAGCTGAAGAGAGAAATTTAAAACTGATGTAGTGCTCTGAAGATGCCACGATACAGCAGGTTGGGATGGGATGTTGTGAATTTTAATCAGCGTGTTATGGTGAGGGGATGTGGCAGAACACAGATTTTCCAAATGCCATTACTAACAGACTGGCTGCCCTCTCCTTCTTGGGTCAGACTGTGTTTCATGTTGTCAGATCACAGATGTGGTGAGAGAAGTATTTACAGACTCTGTCAACAAGTCCTGGGCCAGTTTCCTTGTAAATACTGCTAATATTTGAGCTCCGTTTATGCTTTGTTTTTCTTAAAGGGGGAAAAGGTCTGCAGCTCAAATCCATCCCTGCCCTGCAGGCCTCCCAGTGCTCTCCCACACAGTTTTCTTACTGGATGGACACTTCCCTTTGCTGTTTTAAAGACGTTCTGCATCAAAAGAACTGCTCTGCTCCCCCGTGTTTTCCTCTGTGTATCCTCTGCATCCCGCATGGAGTGGGGCACAGGCACCATCAAGGCTGGGCATGCCCTCCTGCCCCAGGAGAGCCACAGCTCACACTTCCTCAGATTGGAGATGGAGAAGGAAGAGGGAATTCACAAAGTGCTCTGTCCACTCGCTGTCCAAAGCCCGCTGGATGACACCCTTGCTATCCCCCTGCCCCTGGGCGAAGACATCGCCCGCTCCCATCCCTGATCTCACAGCTCCAGGACCGAGGTCCAGAAGCCAACAAAAGCTCTCCAGAGCAAGGCACAAGCCTCCCCATGGCGCTGGAGGGGCAGAGAGCCCCGGGAACACCTAATGGCATTACCTGGTGAGCAGCCCCCGGCGCGGGCAGGGCGGGCTCCGCAGGGTGGATAACGCCGGGCGGCAGTGCCGGAGCAGGAGCAGGAGCAGGAGGAGGCTGTGGCTGGGACACGGCCGGGGCACTCTGAGCGTGGTGGGGAGAGGGGGCATCGCTGGGCAGGATCTGCTGGAAGGCGGGCTGGAAGATGGGCTGCTGGGGCAGGGCGGGCACCGCGGCGTGCGGGGGCAGAGCGGGCACCCCCGGCGGCGCCACGGCCAGCAGGGGGATGGTGGCGGCCGGCATGTTTGGCACGATGGGTTGGCAGGGCAGCACCAAGGAAGCCACGGTGGTGTGAGGAAGGTTGACGGCCTGCATGGGCAGGGCGGGCGAGTTGGGGGCCATGGGCAGCGTGGGGTTCATGGGCAGGCTGGGCAGGATCACGGCCGGGGCGAAGTACTGGGAGGGAGCGGGGATGGGGGGCACGTTGGCAGCGGGGATGTCAGAGAGGGTTGGGGGGAGGCTGTCAAGGCCTGCCAGAGGAGTAATTGCAGGGATGACAGGAAACTGAGGAATCTGAAAAAAATATAATAGCGCATAAATTGCCGGGGTTTTCACTGATGGTACAGAACAAGTTTCATTTGCCACACAAGTTCCTAAAAACCACCTGTGCCGTGAGGATAATTATGTCTGTTTGTTAATCACTTCCATTCATTTCCTGAGGTTTACAAACAGTAACAAACACTGATTTATGCTTAAATCATTAGTAAAAGCAAAAAAAAAATTCATTTTGGGGAGGCATTTTTATACCTTAGAAGCTTAAAACTACTTCTAACACCAGCTTGAAGCCTTCGAGCAACATCCTAATTAAAAGCTGCATTCATTTTAACAGAAATTAAAAGGAATTGGACCAGACATAACATGAAACTCTTTCATGCCAAATCCAGTAAGACAATTTATACCCTTGTTTTTAAACAAGCTGCATTCCAGGCAGCACAGAAAAGCCCAAAAAAAGGGTTTTTTTACAATTAAAATCTCTCAGTGATGGAGCAGACCCTGGCATCACAGTGGCAGCTTGCTCCTGCCCTCTGGCACAAGCTGCTTCCCAGCTTGGTGGCTGCCACCAGCACACACAGTGACAGAACCACCCACGCTCCCAGCCCAAGGGAAGGGCCTGTCCCTGCTCTGGAGAACAGGATCAGGGTGGAGAGAGGGATGGGGGTGGCAGGTGTGGGGGAAGTGGTGAAGTCAGGAGGTCACAAAATAGAAGAAGAAGGGTAACTTCTCATGCTGTCAAGTCTGGGATGGGGAACAGAGTGTGCCAGAGGGGGCAGTGCAGAAAACCAAACCAAAATAACACAAAAAACGCAGTTATTGCCAGTTTGGAACTGCCATCAACTGGATGCCACAGGGTCGGGCACAAAAGAGATTTCTGCTTCACCAAAAAGCAATAAATAATCAGGAGACACACAGGAATTAGGAAAAAGCAATATTCTCCTGGCCTAATTAAACTGGCATGCAGTCAAAACAGCCACACCAGAACTGTAAATCACGTTCACGATTAGCTGAGAAAGCTTCCCCGGGAGGGACGTGTCGGGCACGTTACCTGCGGCGGCGCCACGGGCGGCAGCTGCGGCACCGTGGAGATCTGCAGGGGCTTCAGGGGGGCACTGCTGGCTGCCACCTGCGAGCCCTGCGCTGGGAACGGGGGCAGCAGGTGTGGCGTGGGCTGCAGGGGGCACACGGGCTGGCTGGCCAGGACCTGCTGCAGAGGAGCCGCCTGCGACAGGGGCTGCTGCGGCTGCGGTGGCTGCGGTGGTGGCTGTGGCTGCGGCTGGGGGAGGCAGAAGGAAAGAGGTTATTATTGTCTGTGGGGCACAGAAGAACCAGGTGTGGCTGGACATGGTGCATGTTGCTCTCCAGCTCGTTGTCAGGACAGACTGGACCATTGGACTATGGAATGACAGACTTGTTAAGGTTGGACCTCTAAGATCACTAAGCCAGCACTGCTGGATCCACCACTAAACCATGTCCCCATGTGCCACATCTACATGTTTTGTGAACACTTCCAGGGATGGTGAGTCCACCACTGCCCTGGACAGCCTATTCCAGTGCCTGACCACCTTTTCAGTGGTTCAATTTCCCTGATATCCAATCTAAACCTTCCCCAGTGCAACTTGAGGGCGTTCCCCCTTGTCCTGTCTCTTGTTCTCTGGGAGCAGAGCCTGACCCCCAACTGGTTTCCCCCTCCTGTCAAGGAGTTGTGGAGAGTGAGAAGGTCCCCCCTGAGCCTCCTTTTGTCCAGGCTGAGCCCCCACAGCTCCCTCAGCTGCTCCTCATCAGACTGGTGCTCCAGACCCTTCCCCAGCTCTGGTCCCTTTTCTGGACATGTTCCAGCCCCTGAGGATGTGCTCCAGCCCCTGAGGATGTGCTCCAGCCCCTGAGGATGTGCTTCAGCCCCCCAGGACACTTTCCAGTCCCCCAGGAAATGCTTCAGCCCCCCCAGGACACTTTCCAGTCCCTCCAGCATCCAGCAGGGACTGGCTTACAGAAGAGACAGGCACTCCTAATTCAAACACTGTACAGGAGGCCATGCTTAAAAACACATTTAAATGCAAGATAACATTACCTAAAAAGACAAGTTCTGACTGTCTTGGAGAGGTTGTTGGTAATGACTCAGACTCTTTAAATCCCAGAGATTGTTCCAGTTGGCACTGAAATCCCCACCCACTAACTTCCAAGATGCAGATAATACCCAGCTCATCCTGGCGTGCAGAAGCTGCTACATAAAGGAGCAGGCATGGAAACTACAACACTTCTTATCTGAGACACAATAAACCACAATAATTACAGTAAAAGCTGGGTCCCAGTTATTTCTGAGGTGCCTCAGTGACAATGTGGCAGGTCAAAAATCAAGGTTTGCTCTTCCAGGGAAGGCTTTGGGCAACACAATAGTGAGAAGATGCTGCATTAATGCTGGAAATAATCAGGAATAAACTTCTGCATTTTATGTGCTACTGCTATCTTCTCCTTCAGTTCCTCTAATTAGTTCTGGAAGTACTTCAAGAACCTTTCTGGTTCAGAAGGACAGCACTGAGGCACAGGCTGGCTCAGGGTGACCTACTGGGGACCACAGAACTGATGGCCCCACCAGGCTCTGCAGCAAATGGCATCCCACACACTGCCTGTGGTCAGATGGTAAAGTTTAAAAGGAATATCCAAGTCTTAGAATCCTTCATCTTTGCCACTTCCACCACAAATCTGTATGGGAATATGTTGCTCTGCACTTTTATAATGGCAGGACTCCTCAACCAGTTTGGTGTTAATGCAACAAATCTGTAGTAGATGTATCACAGAATGACAGAATGGTTTCAATTGGAAGAGACCTCAAAGACCATCTTGTTCCCTTCCACCAGCCCAGGTTGCTCCAAGCCCCGTCCAACCTGGCCTTGGACACTTTCAGGGATCCAGGGGCAGCCACAGCTTCTCTGCCCAACCTGTGCCAGGGTCTCACCACCCTCACAGGGAAGAATTTCTTCCTCATGTCTAATCTAAACCTAACCTCCTCCAGCTTAAGGTCATTCCCCCTTGTCCTGTCCCTCCATAGCTTGTCCCCAGTCCCTCTCCAGCTCTCGTGGAGCCCCTTTAGGCACTGGAAGGAGCTCTCAGGTCTCCCTGCAGCCTTCTCTTCTCCAGGTGAACCCCCCCAGCTCTCTCAGCCTGTCTCTGTATTGAGAAAGCACGATGCCATCCATCACTAAACAGCCAAAATTCAATTGGTAAATTCCCAACACGGGATCGGGGAACAAAAGAGAATTTGGCACTTGGTGTTCCATATCCAGGGCTGACAACACTGCATGCCACGAGCAAGCATGGCATGCTGGAGATGGCACAGAAGGACTCCCCACAGCCTTTGTGTGACTCCTGCAGCAAAGGTTAGTCATGCCTGAGCATTCCTCTGCCAAATTACACCCAAAACAAACACCGGGGCTCTGCGCTGCAGTTTCTGCCATCCCAGCTTTTGGCAAAGAGGTGGCATCTACCTAGTTACAGCCCCAAACCCAAGGGAATGGCAATGCATGGTGCTGGGACAAACTGGAGGCACCTGGGGAATGCCTGAGGGACTGGGGGGACTTCACTCACCCCAGGGTGGAACTCCTGCCAGACCCAGCCCGAGCTTTGGAGCGGAACTGCCGCACGCCCACTGGGCTGGAGCAAATAACCCTGGCAGCTCCCACAGCCAGCTCAGCTCTCACACCCAGCTGGGTTAATCTGCAGCTCAGACAGCTGCCCACGGGTCACCAAGGACAGGGGACACTGGCACAGGTGGCTCAGACAGCTGCCCACGGGTCACCAAGGACAGGGGACACTGGCACAGGTGGCTCAGACAGCTGCCCACGGGTCACCAAGGACAGGGGACACTGGCACAGGTGGATCAGACAGCTGCCCACGGGTCACCAAGGACAGGGGACACTGGCACAGGTGGCTCAGACAGCTGCCCACGGGTCACCAAAGACAGTGGACACCGGCACAGGTGGCTCAGACAGCTGCCCACGGGTCACCAAGGACAGGGGACACCGGCACAGGTGGCTCAGCCACCTCCTGCACCAGGAGACACGGTGTTAGCAGCAGGAAAGCAGCATTTGGGGAATGGAAAGGCTTCCCAAAAGCTCCACTTCCCATTCAGCTTGTGTCTGACAGAATGTGTGAGCCGGATGAGGCACAGGCAGGGGAAAATATCCAGGTGGATTAGGCAAACTTTGCCTCATTATAACTTCAACAGCATAAATGCACAGACACCCACACTGGGGAAAACCCAAAACAATTGGGAGAAGCAACACTGATCCCACACGTCTGAGCCACCAGTGTGTACTGACACAAGAACAATATATTCATTCTGTAGGCAGATGAAATTCTCACCCTGATTTCCCCTGCTGCTGCCCTGCCCTACCCTCCATAGCAGGGACATTTCCAGAGTCCCCATACACCTGGAGATTTTGGGAACACTGGACCTGCTGCTTTCTCTGGGGCACATGGGCATTCTGGGAAATTCTGCAGAGAAACCTGATCATTTCACCTACATTCGTAATAATAATAAAACTGTAGAAAGCCAGTCTTTTATTAGGCTTCCTGGAAAGAATAGAAAGCAAAGACAGAGCAGTTATTAAAATATTTTGCTATCAGGGCTAGAACTATTGCAAGAGAACAACAATGCTGTGAGGAAAGGGCATGTAAAAGAAATTAAGTTGGGGAAATATCCTATTCCAAAGCAGAATTTGCTCATGGGGGAAAATAAAATGACAGATTTGGAACTGTCAGCCCAAAGCTCCAGAGGCCACCAGCAAGACCTGTGCAAATGGTGAGGTTCTAAACCTGCTTGAGTGTGAAATTTTTGGCCAAGAGAACAACGAGAATATTCCTACCCACTGGAAAAAACCCTGTTTTGTGACAAAAGCTCACATAGGGGGATGTTTTTCAAGGAGACCAAATGACATTTCTCCATTATTGATGCCTTGGGAAGAATGGAGCATGTTAAAAAAACCCCTAAAAGGCAACCTGTGAGATCAGTGTTGATAACTCAGAAGGTTTGGAGAGGTGTGATTCGTGCCAGTCACAAAGCACAGACACTCCCCAGCCCTAGCAACAGTTTCTACTGAAGGAAGCCAATTTTTCACATAATCACCAAAATGAGCCACCAATTGCCAGAGCACAGCAGGCTGTGGCTGCATCCCTCATGAGAGCATCCTCCTCCAGTGCTGGGAAGAGCTGCTCTGGAAACACCTTTAAGGAATGCAGGGTTTGGGGTGGGATTTGACACTACAAAATGCCCAGAGTTACTGTTTGGGGACAGCTCAGAGACAGACTCTGCTGCTGGAGATGGAGCTGCTGGCTGGGTGCCTGCACTGAACTGCATTTGCATAGCTCATGGAGAAACATCACTGAGGATTCAGAGACAAGCAGCACCAGGAGGCTCTTTCTAACCCTTTAGAAAGGAAGTGTTGAATAATAACACAATTGATTCTTACCAATCAGGACAGCACACTAGCATCAATGCATGGCTTCAGGCTGATGCTGGGAAGCCACAATGGAAGACAAGACTTAAACTCAACCAAGAAACACCAAGATGTGTTCCATGCCTGTCCTTGAGCCTGTCCCTCACCCCTTGAGCCAAACACCCACTGCCCTATCCCTAAACCCAGGTGTATGTGAGATGAGGAGGAAGGTTCTCTTCCTTTTGGGTGCTTGGAGGACAGGTCTTGGTGTGTTGGTTTCACCCTTATCTATGGGAGCTGAGGCCTAATCTGGGAACTGTTGTCTGGAGCCACGTGGAGATGAAGAATTTGCCTTTCTTAAGGGAAGTTGGTGAGTTTATTGTTACTTTACTGAGCTATTCCCTGAGTTTTTGAGTGTGTATATCTGTTTCATTTTGGTTTTGCCCTTTTTCGTCCTTCCTTCCCTTCCCCTGTTCCCCCTTTTCCCTTTTGGGGTTGTTTGGGATTCCTGTTCTGTATATACATAGCATTTAATTGTATATAAATGTAATATATGTGAATATATATATATATTTTGCTACAATTTTCTTTTGGTACTTTTTTTTTTTACCTTTTTCTTCTCTTTTGGAAGGGTTGGGTTTGGCAGGGAGCCAACCTAAACCACCACAAGATGTCACAGAATCTCAGGGTGGTTCGGCTTGGAAGGGACCTTGAAGGATCACCCCATTCCACCCCATGCCATGGGCAGGGACACCTCCCACTAGCCCAGGTTGCTCCAACCTGGCCTTGGACACTTCCAGGGTTGGGGCATCCACAGCTTCTCTGGGACACCTGTATGAGCTGGAGCAGAGCTCAGGGAAGGGGTTGGGGGGAAACAAGGGGGTTTTGGCAGAGCTCTCACCTGCTGGCCGGCCAGCACGGGCGGTGGGGGCTGCGCCATGGGCAGGGAGGGCACCGTGGTGGGCTGGACCACCGGGAAGGGCATCGCCGGCTCCTGGTAGTGCTGGGGCACCACGGCGGGCGCCGCGGGGAGCACGGGCTGTAGGGGGAGAGCAGGGCATCAGGAGGGCAGCCAGCACCCAGGGGACTGGCACTGCCCAGCAGGAACACATCACCTGCTTCGGTACTCAGCTCAAAGCAGAGGGGAGGAAAGGCATCTGCAAGGAATGGGGGGTTACTTAAAGCGTGAGAAAAAGTCAGCAAATTCCAAATAAATCAACCAGAACGCACTGCATTTCCTTCTGGAAGCAAGAGACCAGTAACACCAGTGAGAGCACAGCCATAGCAACACCAGCAACAACTGGGTGACAGTTTTATCTTTGCAAATTTATCTTCAAATTTATCTGCGCAATGATTTTTCTGATTTCATAAAGAATCTTTTTCTTCCAAAAAAACCAGGTAATTTACTGGAACTTCATGAATAGAGAAATAAGAAACAAATTAAAACCATAGCTGAAGTGGAAATAAATTAAAATAGAAACTCAGATGAGGTTTTAACAACATCAGGTCCCCCCAACTTCAGCTCAAACAAACAGTTAAATTGAAAATAAACAGTATGTCACACTGAGGCTCACAGGCCTAAAAAACCCTGCTACAGCTCCAGTTATGTGCTTGTCATCTTGGCCAACCATCTCCCAGTTAAATACAGCAATTTTTTTAAATTGGAAAACAGGTTTTACATCAGACTTTTGTTTCCTGTATTTGTTGAGATTTTCTAAACTCAGAACTCTTTACCTAAACTATCACAAGAAATAAAAAAACCATGGAGGCCTCATCAGAAATAAAAAGGCAGGAGAAATATTTTGCTGGTGAATAAATGTTGTTGCCTTTCCAAACCCTCAATCAACTGGTTTAGTTTAAATTAACTGGAACCCACCAGTGGAAAGGATGACAGAATGCTCTGAGGCTGCTGCACAGCTCGATAACAAACCCTGCCCAAGGTGTGCCTTTGGAGTGTCATATTTAGAGGGGTTAAATTGGTGCTTCAGGTGAAGAAGAAATGAGGAAGGATCCATCCCATCCATCCCAGATGACATGTGCCCACAGGAAAGGTGTTTTCCACAGCAGAGGATGCTGGTTGCAGATGTCAAAGATGGAATTGTTTACCTTCAAGGGAAGAGAGTTGATGCATTTCCAAAATACGGTTCAGAATTTCTTGGTGAGGTTTTGGAAAAATATAAGGTAAAACCAGAGAAAATGAGGCACTTCCCAACTGTGTAGGGTAAATCTGGATCAAGCAGGAAAAAACCACTGGTTCTGGATTTATTTTTTTCTTCT
>WBMV01007158.1:136871-171885 GCA_013396655.1 Campylorhamphus procurvoides | reverse complement strand
TGCACATGATCCAAGTGAGGCAATAAATCCAGACTCTGTCACAAGAGACTGTGAAACTTCCCCAAGGGAGGTGCCTGGCCATCTCCTGAATTATATTAATCCACTGGCCTCTGAGTTTTGGGGACCTTCACCACCAAGAAGACCAGAAGAAGAGGACCCACAGTGCACTGCTGGGTTACATGGAAGGCTGATACATTTTCTATTTAATCTCTTTCTGTCGCTCTCTTTCTTCCCTTCTCCCACACCCTCCTTTTTCCAATTTCTTTCTGTCTCTCTCTCCATCACATTTTACTGTTAAATATAGTCCATACAATTGATTTTGGCATATGGTCTCCTTTGCACCTTAATTTGGGCAGACATTTCTAATAATTTTAATAACTGGATCATAAAAACAGGACACTGCAATAAAAATTACTCAAAGTTCTCATACTACAAGTATTTTAACACTTTAATATTTATGCCCACGCTTAAACTTGTATATAAGAAATTCGTGACATGTTACAAGCCTATCTTCACTTTTATTTTGCATTTCATAAAACACACATGTTGTTTAGAGAGGCATTTAAGAGCATGATGTAAGCATTAGTTAAGTGGCAGATGAATCTTTCCACCCAAAAGAAACATCCAGACACTGCTATTAGTGTCACTATACGTAACAATAAAGCAAATATTAATAAAAAATCATATTTATTATAACCACTATTTCAAACAAAGAGAAAAAAATTATTCATAGAGGGCTGTGAATTTCTTAGAGCCTTGATATGATGCGTCAAAGACAGATAAAAGGCTTTGTTGGCCCTTCTGGTGTGAATTCTATGCAAAGAAAAGATTTTCTTTCTTTTCACAAACTTTTTTTTTTTTTCTTTTTACTAGAGTTTGTAGGGAAGAAAGGAGAATATTCTTCCTCCTTACAGATCAACTTTACATTTTGGAAACTGAAACAGCATAGAACTTGCAGTAACATATCCTAAATATTCTGATGAGTTTTCCAGACATATTTGAGCTAGAAGATTAAATTTTAGTCCTGAAGAAGTAAATGAACTGCAAGCACAAATATTGCTTTTTGTTAGTTAGTGCAAACTGTTGCTATCTACAGCTGAAGAGTCCTCTCTAGTATAGTAAGACTACAGCTTCTCTCTAGTAGAACTTCACAGTTCTCGTTCATGGTAAAAAGACAAAGTCCTGTCAATTTACATACCTAAAGAGCTACAGAATCAACAAAATATTTTGGCTCAAATATTAATGTTATACCTCCAAAACCAGCATATTTTTAATTTTAGTAAAGAGATTTGCTGCACTGAAGTAACAGACAATTGCATGTGTTTCCTTTTACATTTTACTTCTTTACACGAATGCATACACTATTACATTTAGCAAAAATGAGCATAAAAAAATGTCTGCACAAGAATGTCTGGAACAGGGCTGATTTATTTTGTCAGCTCTGAATATAGTATAGGAAAGAATTCATCCTAAATCCTTCTTGTCATTTAGTATAAATCTAAGGCGAATTACAGTGATGCATTACACAATCTGAGTCAACACCATAAAAAAAAGGCACTTTGTGAAGAATATGCACTCATTAACACAACTTTTTGCCTAGTACTAAAAGGCAGAAAGTGGAGTAGATGACTGGTGTCTGGTCAGAGATGCTGGTCAGAGATGGAGGGCCTCTCCTGTTCTGAACAGCATTTGCAAATTGTTTATAACTCAATGTATCTCCACTTGTGGAACACAGCTTTCTAAAATAGTAAGACTGTTGTACAGATTTTAAGTTTCTTACCAGTCTCATTGCTGTGGCGATTTCCTAGCTCCAGGTTGCAGTTTTCTCTACTCATACAGTCTATGAGAACTGAAAAGATTTTTCTGCTAACAACTAGCAAAACATCAATACAGTGAGAGCTCCACAGAATTTTTGATTGCTAGACAAAGTTGCAGAAGACTTCTTTCTCTTTTGGACAGAAAGATTAGTTTGCTGAACTGAACTCTCAGAACAGGTTTTTTCAAAAATGTCATTAAATAATTTTTATACAAATTGCTCAATAGTAATATGCAATCATTACCTGCCTTTCAGTCATTAGTTGTGGTGGCTATGTGATCACAAAAATGTTATTAATACCACAATAACACAGGTTTCCAACACAGGCTGGGGAAGAATTGACAAAGTTCTTGCCTTTTGTTAATCAGATAGAAGAGAATTTGGTTAGGATTCATAACAGCCATGGCTCAAAGGAAGTATTTAATCAGATAAATTAACTCTGCCTTTATTTGTTTTCACCAGGATGCACATTATTGTATGCCCAACTCTGTCCCTTCAGCTGGACACCTGTGGAATGTGATATCCTCCCATCTGGCTGGGTGCCCACTGTGTCCCTTACATGGTGCCTATCTCTCACTCCAAAATCAAGAGTTATGAATCTGCAAGTGTCCTCTGTTTCCACAAGTAAGGTATAGTTTGTGAGGTATTACAGTAAAATAAAGATTCACCTAGTGAGATGAATTGTTTTAAAATAAGTTGCCCTAAAATTAGAAACTTAAAGCTATATTTAGACAATTAAAGGACTGTCCCAGTTTTCAAAAGTTTTCTTATCTAGATGGAGCAACTGGATGATCATCTTGTGTAGAACAATCAGGCCACCTATTTAAAGTGTCTTGGCTGAATTTCTTAAAATCAATTTATATATTGATTATTTAAAGACTCCAACAGTAACAGCGTTTAGAATACAGCATTCACTTGCACTGAAGGAAAATAAAAACAAGCAAAGGGTTGCAAAGAAGAATATATCTGAAAAACTTAGGATACGTAATCAGATCACATCACTGTTGCTTAATTTTTTTATAACTACTAAGATTACTATGGAATAATCCTAACTTCTTCAAAATCAAACTTTTTAATTCACTTCTTATGTAGTTCAGGATGATTTTAAAAAATCAAACACAGTTTTCTCTTAAAATGTCAACAACCAACCAACCAAAATACACAAATATATGTTTTACTTAAAAAAAGAAAAGAAAATCAGGAATTATGTTAGACTTTCCATTACTAAAAACTTACAAGGAGCCCAAATCTCTTTTCCTACAGAACTCGTATTGCCTTCCTGGAAATCTTTTCTAAGTTGTAAATGACACTTTTAAAAGTAAAAAATTATTTAAGGTTAAGACCCTAAGAGCCACCAACAGGAAAAAGCAAGATCTTTTTCTCCATTTCGATACTGTAATTATCTGACTCAGAAAAACTTGCTGTTTGTAATCCATCTGTAGTAGACATTGTAATGCAATACATTCAAATTAAAACAATAAACCTCCAAAATACAAAAGTGATTCAGATATCTTCATGTATCGATAGAAAAAAAGAAGTCCCTTTGTTTCTTCTTTTCATGCAAACTTCAGAGACTGACATTGAAATCTGAGCCTGTGTGTTAAAAATACAATCCAGGTGGACCTCCACTAACAAAATGCAATACAAGTATTCTGTATATTATTTTTTCTGACAAATAATATCTAGATGCTCAATTTGATTAACTCAACTCTTAACTCTTTTTCTTTATGATACTTTATTGAACATTTATCAGAAATGGTCATGTATTGGCAGCTGTCAGCAATAAGCACTACATTCTTTTCTTGGTATTTTATCCAGTCATATTCAAAGTCAACCAAATTGCAAAAGCTTTCTTTCCTCAAATTTAACTGTTCAGTGCCTCAGTCCCACAGTACTGAACATGGATGGATTCAAAGGGTTATCTGTCAGTATTCTGATACCTGAATAAGTCCTCTTTCCAGATTCTTCATTTAAGCTGCTGTTATCCAAATCTTTTCTGTCTGATAAACAGAGCAGAAATGATTGTTTATTTTTTATTTCATAGTATAAGTAAAAAATTTTTTATGCATGCATGCATCTTTCTGTAATCATTAGTAATTTCATATACACTTCCATAAATATTTTATTTAATGCAGAGCAAACTACATTCCCTGAAGAGGTATTAAGACATTCAAACTTTATTTTACGCAAGACATGAACTTTTTGTGTTGCATAAGCAATATATTGCACTGTACTTCGTTTTTCCTAGAAGTTATTTATGAAGATGGTGAGGCCGTTT
This sequence comes from Campylorhamphus procurvoides, assembly GCA_013396655.1. Classification (NCBI taxonomy): domain Eukaryota; kingdom Metazoa; phylum Chordata; class Aves; order Passeriformes; family Dendrocolaptidae; genus Campylorhamphus; species Campylorhamphus procurvoides. The sequence continues at coordinate 167,791 of WBMV01007158.1, read as the reverse complement.
TAAATTTTAGAATGGCAACATTTCTCATAAGCCTTCCTATAAAAACCTTGAGCAGTCTAAATAATGGCCTCCGGAGATTTCAACCTTTTCTCTCTGCTACAGTTTAATACTGCAGATTTTTCTTCTAATGAAGTATCTCACAAAGCCTCTCAGAAACTGAATAGAAAATCCACCCTTCCAGAAAAAAAAAATATTAAAAATCAGTGTTTAAGGCTTTTCTTTGGAATTGCAGGAAGCTGAAATATCAAGCTGAACATCTGCTATTTCACATTTTTCTGCCAGGATTAAAAAAGGAGGATTAAACTACTAATGTTGGTGCAACAAACTCACCCACAGAAAATTGAATCTTAGCCATAACTTACCTTTCAATAAAGACAACATTACTGTAAAATATGATTTATGATCCTTAGATGAAGATGAAACTTTTGTTTAGGGGTTAAAATTTTTGAGAAAGTAGTCCCGAAAAAAAATCCACCTTAACATGATCATCCTCTCATATCTAAAATGAATCTGAACCTTTGGATTTAGTTTAGCACTGATAAATCTTATCTTAAAAGCTTAAATGCTTGTGCAACAAAGTACCCTATACATTCATTATACATTCATTAAAATCTTCAAGATACATAGGTTTACTGAAGTGAATACACTGCCCTATACTTCATGTATTTGACCCAACTTAGATATACGACATAATGAATATTTGGATCTGACTGCGATAGCCAATATACAAAACAATTAATCATCATTAGACAATGCATCTCAAAAATTCACTGCCAACATCCTGGAAATACTTACAAGACAGACATTAAGAAGACATAAAACAGTTTGGAAATTTGTTGAAATGTAAAGAAAACTGGAACTCACAGCTTTCATGTGAAAAATATACATAGAAAAAGAGAACACTGGGAAGGGTTATTTCAGACTTATTGTTCTAAATGGTGTAGAATGAACTGCAATTTATTTTTGTGGTAAAGGACTGTACTCTAGTTAGATACTAGAATATATAACCCCTTTTTGAAAAATTAAACAGATTTCTAACTCTCCCCACTACTACTAACATGTTAGTTAAAGGTGGTTTAATTTTTAATTACCTATACTTGCAGAAGGAAAAGATGCTATTTCCTACTTTGCATCTATTATAACCGTGAGGGGACAAAATGGAAAAACTATAAAAATAATCCTACTAGCAGCAGGAACAGATCTCACGTACAAGCATCCCTCATAATCCCAGGACTCTCAAGTGAGGTCTTGGAAACTTTCCGATGTTAGCTACTAATTTTGATCTCCTTAATGTGGGCAGCATCCCATGTCCTAGTTTAGCAGAACAGAAAAAGTCCTTCCTAATGAGGAAACATAACAGGCAAAGACAAAAGACTCAATACAGTGAAGCTCACAAAGGAAACCAATGCCATTTAATTTGATTATGCTGGCTTGGTTGCCTCCTTAGTATAAGTTTGTAGCTGATAGACTATGAGCATTTTTAGATATATTATTTATGTCAGTTCTTCAGGCAAAAGCAGGGCATGTTTGGAACAGCAAAGCTCACTTTTACACTGTTCAAAGACCTGCTTGTCTCAAAAAGAATCAAACTTGTTTGGCTACAAACTTTTCATTTTAGGACTTACATAGTGCACTCAGCAGGAGGCTAGTACTTCATTTTGGACCTTAAAGGACACAAACTAAAGCCCTCAGGCACAAAATGTAACATAAAGCCTTTGTGAAAGGTACAACCAGCACAGACTCTTAAGAGTGCACATGATAAATTCAAATGTTCTAGCACCAGCATTTTGTTACTAAAAAGAAGTCTTAATTCCCATTCTGCAGATAAACTTCCAAAATTAATAAAATGTAACTGATGGAGACAACCAAAAAGAAAAACTCAGCAATGCAAACTCTGCCCTGCTTAAGCCTGACTGCAGTCTAAGCTCTGAAGTCCATCACTGTCAACTTTTGTCACTTAACCACAGATCACTTAGTGGATACATTGGGTATGAAACAGCAATGAAACAGGCTCAGAGGGAAACTGGAGTGGCTGCTGAGAAGAAAATGCAGAGAAAAGTAGGAAGGTGTGTCAAGAAACTACTACCAATAACAGAAATAAAAAATGTCTTCATACACAGTATCAAGATACACAGCTTTGCTTTGTATTTGTGGCCAAAACGATGCTGATAATACACCAGTGTTTTGGCTATTGCTCAACAGTGCTTCCTTCCTTCAAATGTTTCCTTTCCTACTTCACATAGGCAGGGACCGGGCTTGAGGCTGGGAGTTTAGATAGAGTCAGGACAGGTGACCCATGCCACAGGATGCCACACTCAGCAATAAATCCTCAGGGAGATTGAGGAGGAAGGGATATTTGTGATTATGACATTTCTTTGTGCAAGCAACATGTGCTTAGGTGCTGCTTCCCAGGAAGCAGCTGGACATCTGCCTGATGATGGAAAACAATGAATAAAGTCCTCTTTTTGCTCTGCTTGCACGCAGAGCTTTTACCTTCCCTGTTAAACTGTCACCATCTTGATCCATGAGTGTTCTCACCCTCTATTTCTACTCCCAACTCTGCAAGAGAGAGGAGTGAGCAAGAGGCTCATCACAGTCCTGAAGGTATTGAGCAGATATTACTAAGCAAGAGTCTAATTATTCTTCCAAAGACTGTATCTTGCCAGGAATAGAGAGGCATACGCAAACAATTTTATTTTAAAAATCCAGAAGAAAATCTTTAGAGACTACAGTAATTAGCTCTAATTCAAAATTAAATTTGAATTAGCATACCTATTTATCTTATCTCATGGCCCCGGTCTGCCAGTGTTTCTAACCTCCACATAGCACGTCATTTTTCTTACACGAGTCTCTAAAACCTTTTTCTCCCATGGTAACCTCACTAAACTGCCTAACCATTGGCCTCCATAGTACCTGTTTCAGGCACAGTGAGTAAAGTATGCACTATTTATTTCTCACTTTGTTAACGAAATTCAGTTTGTCATATGCTTCATACACACAGTACTTTTGAGCACTTAATTTTACTTCTCCAGCTTTTTTACTTTACTTCAGCTGATCTTCACCATTCTAGCTGTTGTTCTCTCCCACTGAATCATTACTGAAAGTAAACTGCATGCCCTTGGGGCAGGGATTATTGAGTTCACCTGCACTGAAAAAGCATCTAACACTTCTGAAGTTCTCAGAAACAAATAAAGATGCTAGAATACTCTACCATCTAAAGCTTTTATTGGCAATGCTGCAAATTACTTCTATAGAAAAGCTACACACTAAACTTGTTGCTTACAAATCAAATGGTTTAGTATGGATTTAGCAATATTTAAAACAAACAGTATTTACAGTTTTTATGCTCTTACACACCATCACTTTGTATTTAGTGTGACTGCACACTATAAACTGGCACACTTCCATATTTAAAGCCATTCTGTCCTTCCAGTATGTGATGTTCTTCCTTCCAATTTGTCACTAGCATAAGCAATCCCATGTACCTCAAGAAGTAATATAATGTATGGACTGCAAATAGTCTGTGATTATGACTACTGCTTAGATAGAAATCAGTCTCTTCCAAAACAACCCCACTCAAAAAAAAAGAATATGAGGTGGTTTTTAAACACTTTGTAAGGACTTCTAATGCTGATGAATCGAGCCAAAAAATGAGCCTTCATGTACTGGCATAGCTTTTGCTTTCATTTATGTAATTATTGGTACCCCTATACTTGTAACATTTCATTCTTGCTAGAGCAATACTCTATGGCAACTCTGCAGCATAGAAATAAGTTTGCGCTATAGCTTTTGCTAATTTATCAATGTGTTTACCGCATATTTCAGTAATCTTTTATTCCTTAGAAAACAACAGCAGGACAAACACTCCCATTGCTTGACAGAATACAGCAGCACAGCATATTAAATATGAAATAGAATTTTTTTAATGTGGCAGTGAAATAGTTAAATCTATGCTAGTCTACCCAAATAGGGAGTACGGTGTTCAGCTCTGGGGCCGCCAGCATAAGAAGGCCATGGGGATCTGCTGGAGTGACTCCAGACAGGTCACTAAGGTGATCAGGAGGCTGGAGCATCTCTCCTTTAAGTACAGGCTGAGAGCCCTGGAATTGTTCAGCCTGGAGAAGAGAAGGTTCCAGGGAGACCTCAGAGCACCTTTCACCTAATAAGGACCTACAAGAAAGATGGAGAAGCACGTTTTACAAGAGCATGTTGTGATAGGACACAGGGGAACGGCTTCAAAATGAAAGTAGATTTAGATTATATATTTCGCAGAAATTTGGCAATTTGGCACTGAAACACGTTGTCCAGAGAAGCTGTCACTGCCTCATCCCTGGAAGTGTTCAGGACCAGGCTGGATGGCGTTCTGAGCAATGTGGTCTAATGGAAGGTGTCCCCACCCATGGCAAAGGGTTTCGTAATATATCATCTTCAAGGTCTTTTCCAAGCCAAACGCATAATCCTGAGAATACATTCTCTTTTTCAGGGCATATTTTTAATTTTCAGAAATTCAGATGACATTGAAAATTTTCGACAGACATAAAACTAAATGTCACTGACTCTTACGTCATTTAAGCACACTAAAATATGGCTGGACAATTTTTCTGCTATCAAGTGATATAAATATAATAACTTCTGTAATTGCAGTTCAGTTTTAAAAATACATGTAGAGACTAGTTCATTCTGTAGTTCATTCTGTTCCATGCATATGATGTGTTGTCAGGTCCACTCTGGCCTAACTTAGTACAAAAGCAAGGAGCCAAACATGAGACTAAAAAACTCTCTTTCCTAGAATCAACAGAGGACTAAATTACATGTTAGTGTACATCTTCAGATGTACATTAGGACTTAGCATATATCTTCAGATTTTGCTTATCCAATGTTATCAACATGAAGGTCACCCAGGCACAACTACTAGGTAGAATGCTCCTTTTCATTGCTTTTGTACTACTGAGTGCAAACTAAAATGTTTGTAAAACTAAAACCCAGACTTGCCCCCCTGATCCAAATTAGATATAGTTTCTTAGGAAACACTGGATTCACCAGATACATAATTTGCATTGTACTTTTGCCATGTGTTACCATGACTATTTTTTAACCTAAGAGGATGCTCAGTACCTTGTGGAAGGTTGGTAATGCACAACTAGATAGGCAGGCTGCTCCTCGTGCTTATGTGCTCTCTAACATGATCACTGTCAATTACTTTTCGTGGTAGAAGTGGAACAAATAGCTGAAACTGGCATTTCAGATGAGTCTTTTCAGAATTAAAAAAAATAAATACTTGTACTAATAGGTTTTATAAATTTGCTCCATAAATGGTACTGCATAGATGCAGAAAGTGATCTTAATTAAGAATCAACATATGTTTCTTTCCACAGTACTGGTCCTCTGCATCCCAGCCTTCTCCCCATCCCTCCCCACACAATCTAGTCTTTTAAGATTTCGTATATAACATAAAAGAAAATTTACTTTCAGAGTTCTTAATTTTTTTAATAGTGTTTCAAATTCTCTTGCTGAAAAACCAGTACTTCTCAAATTCCCCGTCCAGTAATCCCAATCATTTCTGCAGGAGTATAAAAATGCTATAGAGACAAAATACAAATTCCCTGACTCTATTGCAAAACAATGTATCAGTGCGCATTCTAGGAAGGATACTGAATGATTTAAATATGACTTATTAAATACATTAAATATGTAAGGCTTCAAAAGCTCAAAAGCAGATACAAAAGTCCAAAATTTATGGAGATAAAAGCTGGATCAGTTTTTATATTCGCAGTATAAAGTCAGGCTATCAATACATTGTTATTATGCTCTAGCCCTCAGCTTAATTCTATTTGCAGCACATCAGTTCTTGATTCATTTTCACTGACAATAATTGCATTTTTATAGAGATCACAAGAAACATCCATCAAGTCAAGATGATTTGCTGATAGGAAACAGTATGCCTGCAAATGACCAAAAGTCTAACATAAGAATATTTTCTATTAGGATTGTTAGACTACGGAACAAACTAATAGTAAGCAAAAATCATAAGGATAAAGACATGTTTTGATGTCATAGCTCAGCTAATCTATCAGCTAACATTTGTTTACCTCCAATTACACAGTTCCAACTATACTCTTATGCTGCCTACAGTGAACTAGAGAACCCAGCATGCTTTGATATGGAAGCAAGAGAGAAATATTTGGTTGTGCTCTTTTTTTCAACCTTGAATCAGGGCACTGTGTAGTCAGGTGAGACAAGAGAAGTAGACAGTTCTGGCCAGAATTGTATGGGGATTCCTTTTCACACGCTGTAAGATGAAACCACTACCTGTGTTGCCTACTCATACTATCATTTAAACTAAAAAGGCAATCAGATACTGACATATTTTGGCACTGCTGTGTGATTCTAGCTATGGTGGTATTTTGATCAAAGAACTGTGCAAACTGCCCAGGATATAATTCATAAAATCAAGCTGCAATAGTATATCACTGGTATGGTGAGTCATATACCTTTCCTGGATGTTCATGTCTGGCAAAAGAAAACATAATTCCTGAAAAGTTCTGGTTCAACCACATGGTACCCATCCACCATTCTGACAGCTGGTGTTGTTCAGACAGTCTAAACGAGGTCACTATAAGGAACCCTCCAGAAGGGCACATGATTCAGCATAGTACAAGTATCATACCTTTTGCTATTTCTTGCGCCAAAAATCTAGTTTCATTAGTAAGTTTTTCAAGAGGACTATCCCATGAAGTAGCAGGTACCTTGAACTCCTAGGGAGCTTCCAGAAGAATGGCTCATGGAAGATACATCGTGCACCAATAGGCTCTAAATCAGGAAAGGTTAGCTATTGGTATTGATAAAAGCTTCAAAATAAACCACAGTAGAAGCAGGGAAGGTACATGCATTTGCACTCCAGGTCTACTACCCTTTGTTCTTCTTCAGCCTTCAGCTGCAGTCCTATCCAATATAGTGGGAGCATGTCAAGAGACAGATAAATACAAAAACCTGTATTTACTTTCTTAGGCTAAGTGGTCTCACTCTTGGACTCAAGATGCACTGTTTCTCAACTTCCAGGCAACTGCCTGTGCTAGGTCTTCTCCCTCTCCACACATAAAGGGCCTCTTACAAACTAGTATCTGGGACACAAAAGAGAGCAGAAGGTGACATGAGCTACACTTGGGCCATAGTTCACTAGTTGAGGGGTCTTGCTGCAAAGTTTTCAATACCTATGGCACTAAAATGTACCTTTTTAGTTCGTATGCCATACATCACGTATATGGCTAGGAAAATACTGGCAAACTTTTTTAAACTTGAGGTATAAAAATTATTTACTTCCACTGTGCTCAAAATTCCACTTTTTGCCTGCTTTTTCTTAAGAATTTCCTGAACAATTGAACTGTCCCTAAAACAAATGATGACAAAAAGCACATTGCATATAAAAATACAGGAAGTTTGTTCCCACAATATGTTCACATCCATATTTGAAAAATTACAAGACTGATGGAAGACAGTGTAAAGTGGAAACCCCCCCATATTTTAAAGAGCAAATAAAAAAATTTTAGATAAGATGTTGAGGAAACATGAGAGTTCAAAAAAGCAGCTGCAGTGGTCCGAAGCCTTTTGATATGGCACCATGTACAGCACATGGAGAGCAGAAAGGTCAACTGCTGCCAAGCACACAGGTAAAATATTAGGAAGAGAAACTCAGGACAGCTAAACAGATACTCTGAATCTTATCTAATCAGATCACTGGAGCTGTTGAGATTCAAAACACTGAACAAAATCTGTGCTAAAAGCAAGAGAAAAATCTATCTTTGTAGCTGAAAATTATGAAATATTAGTATAGATAAAGAGAAACAGAGAATACAGATGTCCCGCTAGAAACAAATTTCTGTAAGATGTTACATTGCTACTGTCTCAAACAGGCTCTACTGAAGTTCCATCTAGAGAAAATGCAGAGGACAACTGGGAGCCCATTTCCACACTCTGGCTGAGTAACTACTGCCTACTGCATTTCTCCATTATAAAGTAAGATTATAGTTTACTAGTAGCGGCTCAAGTTCAGCCAGGACATCCTCATAACATTTTGTCCCCACTGTGGTGCGTCACATACTGTACTTTCCAGCATATATCCCAAAAACCCAATACTGCTCACACATTTATATTAAAACACTTTCCCTGCACTAGTCAATGCTATGTTTATACTTAAGCTAAAGGGAACTGGGTTAGTTTCAGAAAAAAAAGAATAAAAAAGACACACAGTGGTTAATACCATCCTCAGTATGGATATATTCCATAGATTAACAGATTTAAATTCAGAAAGATTAATCTAGTAGTAATTCTAATGCATTATTTATATCCTCCTAATACAGTTTACTTTTAGAAACCAGATTGGTCTGTTGGGCTGCCCTGCAGATGGAAACAGCAGCATATTGACACAGCAACTATAAAAATGGTGTTCTGTCTTTCAGTTTAGTAGTTCCTCAATGATGAGAATTGATTATCTAGAAGAAATATCTTTCTTAGCACTTTTTCTAAGGCATAAACTTCAAATTCAGTTTGTTGGTATACCAAAACCTGTATTCCGCTTTACTGTAACATGATTAGCATTCTCACTTCAAACTGGATTTTGGACCCACCTCAAAAGAAGCACTACTTAGCAGTACAAGCTATGTCATTATGCAGCCAAGCAGTACTACCAGGTCTCCCTATATCTACTCTTTAAACAAGCACTTTTTGTATCTTTTCCTACAATCTTATTTGTCTTATACAAAGCGACATGAAGCATCAAACCCAAGTAACAACTGGAAAAAATGCAAATAATAAAAGCCATATACAATTGCCCATATGTCCAATGTTACATATTTCTCTTTACTATTCCAGAATCCTATTTTTCAATGTTGTCATTAAAACAAACAAGTAGTTCTCCAAACCATTGTTAAGTGTACTCAGGATGCCCCAGACTTGCAGAATAAAAGCAAATTAATTTGACTGAAGATCAATAAATCCTGTGTAGGACATGCTCTTCTGGATGTGCCAGTGCTGGCTCATCTGCTATGGTGTGGCCTGGTTTCTACAGATTTTTGCTCTATGTCAGGTATCTTTTCCTTTTGCAATGTTCGTGTACAGCACTTCACACAGTAGAGTGATTAAGAGTCTCCTATGCATAGCTAACTTCAAATTTCCTAAAGATTATCAGTTACCTTAATAAAACTTACTACATCATAAATTGTGGCTGAAATGAACAAAGACAATAGAAAACATTGAGGAAAGACACAAAAAGGAAGATTGTAAATTTATTTCCATATGATGACTGGCAGATAATTTTTAGCATTTTCCAGAATCATACGTGTAATGTTTCACTACACAGATGTTCGTTTGTTTGTTTTTTAAATAAACATTCTGCAGCATACAATTGCAACATGGTCAGAATGCTCCAAAGTCATCTACTCCTTCCAATTAAGGAAGCCAACTGTAACTCTCCACATTGCATGGTTTCTTCCACTGTTTAATTTACTTTTCTTCACCATGTCTGACCTTTTTCATGTTTTAATGAATGTTCTTTGCTCTGTTTCTTATTAAATGCTTTCTATGACTTATTTTCTTAATCCATAGATTGCTTGGCATGAAAACTAACATGATAAGAAAAAACTACAGTAAGCACACAGGTGGAGTTTTGTTTTTCCAGTAAAGTACATTTCAGAGTTGCACTGTAATTGTAGCTCTCCTGTTTCTGAGACACAATAATTTTAGTCTGAAAATGGAAGCTGAGATATTCTAAATTACATCTATTTTCATTTTTTAATTTGACTTTTAAAAAAAGTCCACAGAATTTTTTTTTCTTACTCTTTTTTTGGTTAGACATTTCTTTATTTTCGATACAGCTTTTACTGAAACATGAATTAAAATTTTTGCATTTATGGAAGGAATTGAGAACCATCTTTCTTCACCAGTTGCTTCCTCTCAGTCTCCCTTACATAAGATCACATTCTAGTTCCTAAGCTGCCAGCTAATTATTTGCAGATTGCTTCAGAATCTCTACTAGGAGTGCACTTTAGCAAAAACTCTAAATCCAAATCATAACTCAAAATTGCTTTTAAAAGCTACTGAAGAAAAGAAAATTGAAATAAGTAATGCCATTAAAAGTTGGGAGAAACATCAAATTATTTCTTTGAGTGTTCATAACATCATTTGATTCTACATACTTCTACTAATCATACAAAATTGATTAGTCCAAGTAGTGCAAGGTCTCCTCACTCTGTACAGAGAAGAAAATGAAATATACAAAACATGAAAATAAGATCACTTAAATTTAAACTTTTTGAGCTACAAAATATTAAAATCTGATTAGCATTTTGGCAAACTGCTGGATTTCTTTTATAAGGACTATGGGGAGAAAGCTCTGTGCAATGAATATGTTTCTTCTGACTAACAGCATTTTCAAAAATTACTAATAATGGGAACTGACAGATTTCTATCATTCTCACTTCATGCAGACATATTCTTGAAAGCAAATGAAAAAAACCCCAACAAAACGAACCCCACAGTCTATCCCACATAGTTGGGATAGAGTTGTATTAAATGTGTATTAAATGTGTATTAAATGTGAAGCATGTTTTTAGCTAAGTCATTCATAAAGGAAGTCTTTCCCTTCTGATGTGTAATTATTTTAATTTAGGTATTGATATAAAGCGTGATCTCAGAAAAAGCACAATACCAAATAAAGTCTTGACAGTAACTATGTTTAAAAAATTATGCTGTCACAGCTTTATAGTCATAAGGGTGTTGGGTCATAACATAGGAATCTTTTGCTCTACCTAACTTATTGGTATAAACTTGTATTTTGGTTGGGAGAAAGATATTCATATGCCCAAAAGACTGCCAGGGTCTTCAGCTCTCATAGTAGGCACTCTCTTTCCTTACTTTTGAATTAGTTCCTTAATTCTGAAATGCAATTACCATACAACATTTTTTCAGTATTTTGCAGGACTATATATTATAATTTTGCTAATTTACAGCTTTAACTTTGCCATTTCCTACTAGAATCACTGATTGCTTATCGACTTCAGAAGCAGTAAGTTTGTATGAAATGTAATCTGTTCTATTAGCATGACATCTTTTGAATGTGTACAGTGACTTCTCAGTGACTGCCTGTAGTTTCACCTAATACAGTGAAGGAAGTGTAAAGAAAAAGAAATTATTTCCAGATAGCATCATTTTCACTCAAAACCAGACATGAGATAAAAACGCTTAGGAGTTAGATACCATAAAACTTAATGGGGAGAGGGTGGGTCATGGATTAGAAACATTCATAAATATATGGCCTGCAACAAAGCATGAAGAAATAATTGTGGTTTCCTCATCCCTGGAAGCATTCAAAGCCAGGCTGGATTGGGTTTTGATCAACCTTGTCTAGTGGAAGGTGTCCCTGTCAATTGCAGTGGGATTGGAACTAGATGGTCTTTAAGGTCCCTTTCAATCCAAACCATTCAATGGCTGTGATTCTATGAAACAGCAGAGAGCTTTAATTCTCCCAGATGTTAGGAATTTTATTTTCCTGAAAAAAAAGACTTTTTCATTTTAAGAACTGAGACCAACACTCAAATTTCCACACAAGCCACATTTATCTCAGTTTATACGTACTCAGAAAGTTTAGTACGACAAAATCCAACCAGAAATATGAAACTTACTCCGATTCTTGTAGAAATGAACAACTAAGGACAAAAATTCTGTCACATTTATAACAGTATATTCTTTCCTTTTGTAGAATTCTATCTTAAATTCTCTCCTTACTGTGTATTTGATATTGTTTTTCTGGTAATACACAGTAATACTTATAAATATGAAAGTAGTCTTGTATTCTTGTTCATGCTGTTGTTTATTTTCCTCTGCCACAAGAAATCTCTATAACTGGAATTTAGCCTGCTCTTCACTCTGTGTAATAAAAATCCCTGCTGAAATTGTGGGATTTACCTAACTGTACAATACTGCAACCTACCTCCATGAACAGGTCATTGCCCTTCTCAGCTGAGGGATTGCAAGACTCATAAATTCTTATGATCTAAGTTTTCTGTCAGTTTCTAGAAATCTGAAATAATAGTTTCTGAACCTTACATTTTATACAAGAAAAAAGCACAAATGGTATATATCTATAATTCTGGCTAATCATCAATATTTTCCTGGAATAGGGAACAATATAGCCTCGGAACAACATGGAACAGCAACAATGAATCTGTGGTTATCTATTTAAGAAAACCACTTCCTTTTTTTTTTTCTTTTGTAAACAGTCAACAATAAAATATCTAACTCAAATATGTTACTCACTTCAATGTGCTTAGTTTCTTTCTTTTGTGGTTTTCATCCAGCAAGATACAATGACTGTGAGGATGGATCAGGATCTTATTTGTGGCATGGGACATTACCCCTGCTGTTGATCCTTTGGGTTGCAGCACTATCAGTAAAACATTTCTATTTAAACTAGAGATGGCTGCATTTGGAGACTTTGTGAGTCTCTCTTTAGAAAAACTACACATTAGCATGGGTGCAGAAAAAGCACAAATATGAAGCAGCAGATGATCCCCACTGTTGCCTTAAGAAGGTCCCATCCAATCTAAGATTTGTCCATGCCCAGAACTTCTCTTGGTTCCGCCTCATGGCATGCCTCTCCTAGAATTGAGTTGGAGGTCTTAAGACCCCTTTGCCTTATTGGAGCTTCTCCAAGGTTGCTGGGCTTTGCTTTCGTGTTTTGACTAACATGGTATCTAGTTGCCTTAGCTCTGGTACATGTTTTCCTTGTGCAGTGTTCCAGCTATTATCTGACCCTTAAGAGAGCTAACACAGGGTTAGAGGTTGCAGGATGAGAAGTATACCTAAAAGTATAAAAATCCACAAATTCATGAAAGGCCTATGGCAACACCACCCTCTTTTGAAAGATGGGCACATAACGCACAACAGCTCATAGAATTCCACTATGCTGAGATCATTCTATAAAATCTGTGTATTCCAAAAGGATTCTATAGACAAGGAGTTAATTAGCATATATTTCACTCAAATGAAGGCACATATTCACAGCACAGCCAGTTATTTTGGCCTTCAGTAAAGGTATTATCACAGTGCAGCTACACTGTATTCTAGTCTATATAATCTAGCCTCAAGTTGATTATAAAATATGTTAGAATACATACAGATACACTGAAACAGTCCTGATATGCTGTATTTATCCACCAGTATTGATAGGAGAAATTGGTATCAGCACCCTGAACGATTTTTCCTCCCTTCCAACAGATGAGTAAAGGGTTAAGTAGTTTACAACACAATTCATTACACAATGCAAAGTTTCTTCCTGACAAATCCCCAGCAAATTTGGAAAGCTGTCTATTCCACTGGTTATTTTTGAACACCAAATTGTGTAAAAGACATACAGAACACTAGAAGAGGCCAGGTCAGACAACAGTCTCAAAAGCTGTAATCACAAATCATGGCAGAAAAAGACTGCAGCCAAAAGTAATTAAACTCAAAAGTGTTGGGAGTTTCAATACTTGCAACAGGAGCTCCAGATGCACTACATAAACCAGTAGCTTTTGTGTGTTATTTTACTCCAATATACAATTCCACAGAAACCACAACTGTAATTTAACAAAGGTAAGTCATGCATTTGGCATTATTCTTAATACCTTCTTAATACAGTTTATAATCAGTGACAAAATTAATGTGATAATTACAAAAGTCACCACCAACAATAGTTAACGATTACAGCAAAAGCAAAGACAAAAGAAACTTTGGCTCAGAAGCAACTCATGCCTGAAATTTCTCTCCTCTTTTTATTAGGCACTTCACAAATCTTCATTCGTAAAGCCTAGCCATGATGATGAAGAAAGATGCTGCTTCTTGTAACTACCCTTGTATGCCGCAACCACTGACAGCAGTTATCCATGTATAATAAGTAAGTTGCATCTCTGACATAACGATACAGTGCAAAGAAATGCAGGTCTGCTAAAGATAGCAGAGATCTGGAGAAATGGAGACCCAGGATTCAACATGGAGGTGTACAAGGAGGGGATCACATGAGAAGGGGCAGTGGGTTGGCACTGGAGACTCCAACACCTATGAGAAACTTCCCAGAGGCCTGTGAAAGAAATGCAAACTTGGCCCTGCACAGAATTGGTTTTAAGGATAACCAACAGAACAAAGTAAATGCATCACACACAGAGAAAAGGCACCACATACGGTAACTGGGATGTAGCATAAAGATGGAGTTCAGTGAATCCAAAGAGCAGGTACAGAAGTTTGTTACCAAACACACAAAAATGACTGCAAATAGATTCTGAAGTTAAAAAAACCAACAAACCAACCATCAATTGCTCTCAATGAAGGATTTAAACTTAAGAGTGTCTTAAACATAAGAGCAAGAGTGGTTTTCAAACACTGAAATCAGAGTTTCTCTCTTTCACAGGTTGGAAAGCTTTATATTAATATTTAATCTTCATTTTTCTGAAAGTCACTCAAGGAAGCAAATGAGAAAGCTGGCACAAAACCAGTATGAGCTGCACAGCGGCAGAGTGTTCTTCTACTGTTGCATTCCTCAACCCTCATTCTGTGGATTCACAGCTAGTCAGTCACTGCAGCTGAATACTACTTCATTTTGAATACGCTATCTTTTGGTATGGATCTCAGGGCATGGGACTAGCACTACCTCTTTCCCCTCTACTTCCTCTTTCCTTACTAAGGTGATTTCTCCAGGTCCTCATATTTCCCTAAAAAAGATGTCAACTGAACCTTCATAGTTACTACCTGCCTACTCTAGCTGTGATTTAGTTTCAGTTCCTTCTCTTCCTGATTTACTTTAGTGCTAACAATAAATGACACTTTCAGCCCTTCAGCAGTCAGTTGAGCAACCCATAAGCAATGTGAGGGTAATTCTTGTAAGGAGTATTGTCATAGAAAGGGTGACTGAAATACAAGTGCATAAATGCAAAACTAAACACTTGAAGGATTTACAGTTTCAATAAAAACATGACAATGCAAGAAAAGGAATTGTAAACCAACTTATACATGAGAAGAGATTTGCACAGATTAAGCAAACTCTGGTCACAAGTTAAACCTTTGAAGCCTTGCACCTTCACTACAAGGCTGTCAGCTGCCAGGGGACATGATTATGGACTTGAAAACTCAAGGCTACAGGGTGAAATAACAGAACCTGACAGTGTGGATAAACTATGCAGTACATCACCCATCTGTTTCTTCTGATTTCAGATTAACACTGGGAGTATGAAAGCAAACTCATTTCTTGGCAACTGAGAGTTTCCCAGAAACCATTAGTCACTTTTGTAAGATAAAACATCGACGTTTTCAAAAAGATACAAAAGAACCAGTGAAGTGTCATTAAGAAAAGACGCAAAAAAAGGCCAATATTTTTTTCTCCCAATGAATCAGGAATATTTCCAAGAGGATATTGCAGTTTTCTAGATGACTACATAGTCTTCCTCTACGTAAAAATGACTGTAAGGAGAGTAAAATGACTGTGAGGAGAGAGGAAATAAAACTGGAGGAGCCACAAATGGTGTTTCTGTCTGAGATCTTAATTAATTAAGACTCATGCATTAGCAAACAATGCAAACATATAACAAGATATACACAAAATGGATTTTTTAAAATACCTACTACATCATCTTAGCTATAGAAATAGCAACCATTACTTATACTGGCAATTCCTAGACTTAAGTAGCTATTCTGAACCCCAAGAATTCATATAATAATCATGTGTTAACAATGTAATCATCCCCCAAAGAAACTGAAAAATCCCCCATGTACTCACACACAAAATGTAAGCATCCCCCTCACAGGCATAAAGAGCAGTCCCCTGTGGAACAGAGAGAGGAAACCTCGGTCCCTCTGCTATTACATAGCTAGCTCAGTCCTGCACCTACACCTCAGAACCTGCATCAGAGCAAGCCTCTGGTGGCAAGTGCAGTTCACAAGCTCACAGAATTGCTACATACAACACAAGGTTTATATACTTCAATTTAATAATAGAGTGCATTTTGCCAAAACACAACATTTATGGCTACACTTTGACATTCTGAAAGACAGAAAAAACCCTTTTGACAGAAAAGTTATCTCACTAAAAAAAATAAACTTAGAAAAGTAATGCATTTATAAAGAAATTCCAAAGTCTGAACAGGTCTGCCTTCTCAGACTGCTCTCCAGAAAAGGTTTAATTAAGATAAAAATTAGATGCACAATACTTTGAATAGCTTAGAAGATATTCACATCAGCACTTAGAAAAGTGCTTAAATTGTATGCTTCCCATTGTCATTTACCAAAATTCTTTCACTCCATCTACTCAGAGGCTTATGGGTTTTTTTCTTTGTGAAGTTTTACTGATTGCTTAAAAATACATGGTAAGTATGTTAGAAATCATGGTTACAAAGCACCACAATCAGTTTCCTACTGAAGTACCACAGCAACAAAATGTACATTTTGACCAAGAGGATTGTTAGAATGCTGAAGAAAAAGAATGGCAAGTAGAATTTCCAAGAAAAGGGAGGATACCTAGACTGACATCAGTGGTGAGCCACCACAAAATAGAAAGTGTGGCAAAGGATCATCCCTGTTTGTGACATGTCAGACTGTACAGAGGATGTGATTTTCTAGATTCACACATTCCTGGGAAGATATGTCACCGATGGGAAACACAGCTGCACTAGTCACACATGTTGCTTGACACAGTCTGAGAAGTAGACCTATTTAACTATTCCATGCTGTGAATGCAGACTCTCACTAAGTTTAAAAAAATCAATGCAAACCCAAAATATCTTCACAAAACTACTATTCAAAATCAGATCGTTTAGTTTACATACTAATTTATTTCAAATTTTTTTGTACTTTGTAAACCATATGCTTACTGATGAGACTTAGCAGATACCTGTATGTAATTTGCTGCACCATGTAAATAACTAAAACAATGGAGGCATTGGTTAAGCATGTTTTAACAAGAAAAAGACCTGTAAGTATTTTTCTTTCTTAGATATCACAAATTTGGAAATTTTGTATAACATTTTACTCTTGAAAGTAACATCCAAGATTAAAGTGTCTGGAGACATTGCAGAGATACAACTTTGCAAATGCCCATATACGCTGTGCTTGTGCATTATTTCACTTCCAGAAACAATGAGGTCTGGAATTTTTAAAGCTATTTTAGGAACTCAGACACATAAAAATAACTAGACTTATTGGAAAACAAGTATTCAATATTAAGACATCCAGATCTTTGAATGTTCTTTACTGTCAGCTTCAGAGATGCCCTTTACAAAATAACAAGTTTTATTCCAAAGGCTGCAATGCCAATTTAAGTCTTTGGGCAAAACAAAAACCCTTCTCATAGATGAAAGATGAAGGCTTTTCAGTATGCACATCATATTGAAAAGTCTCACAGTATGTCCCAGACTCATTACATTTTCAAGCTAGTTCTTGCATTTAATTGAGACAGCCTCTAAGTATATCTGTCTTAAACTTGAATTCACAATGATAAACCTACCCAAAGCAGGAACAATTTCTCCAGTGGGTATCATTTATCTGATTAGAGCTAGTATGTTTGCTCTTGCTGACCATATAGTATTTTGTAGCAGGAAATTTATGATGAGAATTTTTCTTTTAAAGTCATATATATCATTAGTCTTTCTACAAAATTTCAGAGCAAACAATAACTTGATTAACGTTGTTAATCATTTTAAGACCTATACCTGGCCTTTCTCTCCTGCTCTCCACCAAAAATTGCATGACTATCTGTAGCCTTTAATTCTGTTCTGCGTCAGATGATTTGAAGAAGGACACCATGGTTGTATAATTGGTAAGACTATCCAATAATGTTAGACTTCAGACAAAATATTTACATACTAAATACTAATATTTTAAATAGCGACAATCAATTCTTTACTCACAGAAAAATATTTGTTATGATACATAATAAATGCAAACATCTTTTAAATGTGAAAATAACTCAAAATGCCATTAGTTTGGAAACACTGAAATGCCAGCGTATCTCATTTAGAAGACTTAAATGTTTAGGGGTTTCTTAATCATTTAATCTGATTAAATTTCAATGTATTTTTTTTCCCATTTCAAATTTATTATTACATCATAAATTAGTGAGAAGAGCAACTCACCATTCTTTGATTTTGCACATAAAAGAATCTGATTGAGTTGCATTAGGAAAAAAAATACATGTAGGAAGGGGTCATAAATTCTTGTTTGCAGGATGCCTAACTCTAGACAGTCTCACATTATACTAGTATTATGAGACAACATAAAGAGCATGATTTATGAAAGTAAGCCAGACTTAAGCATAATTAATTTTAATCACCTACTTGTTTCTGTAGCCATTGTTCTCGCCTTCTTTGTTTTCTCCTCAAGCTTTTCAACTTGTTTTTTTCTCTCTTACTCAGCTTTTGGTTGAACAAAATACTTGTAGGCTGCACAAGACCAACAGGTGTGACATACTGCTTGTCTTCTACAGCCCTGGTAGGTGAAGAAAGGTTCATTACAAATGGTGACCCATCAGCAATGGCACTCCCAGAAGACCGACCAGGAGCTCCAAAATAACACTTGTTTTCTGTTCTTCTGTGTAGTAATGTGGTAAAGGAAGTGACTTGAAATCGATTTTGTAGTTTTTCAGCACTGGAACTATATATACCTTGAAAAGAACTATCATCTTTCCGACTGGACTCTAATTGCAAGCCACTTTGTGCGTAAACAGGTCGATTTTCATTTTGGCCATGGTAAATTGTTCCCATGCTGCAAGCCTCATATAACACAGGTGACAAAACAAGTCTCTCTCTGGTATTTAAATCCAAACTATGTGATCTTCTGTGAAAAGGTTTTACAGTGCATACATCATTCATTGGATAGGAAGAAGAGAGAGTTCTGCTTTGTTTTAATCCCATTAAGTGAAGTTTTTCACTTTTCATCTCATACCTGGGAGCTCTTACTGCTAGACAAAGTGCTTCTGTTAATCTTCCAGTGCCATTATTATTTCTGGCCATGTAGGAAGGTCCTTGATTTTTGATTTCCAAAGTTGCTGTCACCACTTCATGGCAAGTGTCCTTGCTAAAACCAGACTGAATTTTGAGGACAGGTAAATGTTTTCCTGATAATTTTGACATTTTAACAGAGAAAGATGGTTGATAGTCAGTCCGAGTTTTGCAGAAATGTACCTTTACTAACTGTCCACAGGAACACTTTTTGCAAACAAAGTTAATGCCACCTAAGCAGGCTTCACAGAATGGACAGTGCAGCTTTCCAATTGTCCACTGAGCCTATTGAGAAGAAAAGAAGAAAAACACCCAACATGTTCACTGAAAATAAATAAGAACTGATTACTAGAGTTATTTTCTCCTTTAGCCAAAGGGTTTACTTTTTGTTTTTCAAACACAATGAGAGGTTTCACTTCAGAAAGAAAATCCACCATAATAACGTTCTGATCAAAACTCTGCTGCTACTGTTACAACTAATTCTAAGAAATCTAGAACACATATTTCAAAATGCAGGAGCTTTGAAATATGTTTAAAACTTGTCTATAGATAGAATAATGCTGCAGTACTAATGAAAACATTAGATTCTTAAAGCAGTGAAATGAATTTGCCATGTTAATCTGGAATTGGCAAGCACAGTTTCTCAGCTGAGTGTTCCGAGTGCTGTAACATTCCTTGCATACTAAGTACAGTGGAAGTAAATTTCTTACAAAAAGAATACAGCTTTTCACTTTGCTTACCCCACAAAAGCTTGAAATCATACTTGCATTTTGCTGTATGTAGCTTTACAACACAATCTCTCTGCAGAGATCATGACAAATCCTTAATTCTCTTTAGGGAGACAGTTCTTTTCATTATTTGTAATTTTATTAATTCAATGTCAATCCTGAAGGGACTTCTTCAAAAGGAAATACATATCAAAGATCTTTAATCTCCTACATAATTACACAACCGTTAATACTCCTACATATTTACACAACTATTAGTATTTTCAGTAAATATAGGCATCTGTTAGGAGAAACACTGTTCAGCATTAAAGTTATGCAAGTGTTTGTAGAATTAAAAAACAGATGAGAAACAACATTGTCAACTCCAGTCACACTTTACATGAACGTGCCTAAAGTGGGACTGAGCCATGAATACAGAAGCTGCCTAGCATCTCTAGTTTAAGCATTGCTTTCAGCTGCAAATGTCTTCCAAGATAATTTGGGAAGATGTGACTGATACGTGTCTCTGATTGAAAGCTACAGCAAATGTTGGTAAAACCAATTTTGCAGATTCAGAAAAAAAACCCCCAATCAACTTACATGGGAAAAAAAGGTTATTTTTCACATGCAATGCTAGAAAGAGGTCTGGAAACACTTATCTGAGAAACTTATTCCTGCCATGTGGGTTAAAACCTCAAAATTACATGAAGTACCACGGATATGTCTTTGAATGCATGTATGTATCTGTTTAAATCTGGAGAGGTTTTTAACTTGGAGAAAAAAAAATTAGTTTACATATAACCAAAGGCCAGTTTACTTACAACCAAAGGCTTTCAAATTCTTGAAAATTCCTTGAGCATGCACAATCTCTGTTTATGAGGCTGATCAACATGTCCATATGCCATTCCCAAAGAAGAATTAAGTTAATTCAGAGATTTACTCTAAGTCTCCAACTCTCCATTTCGAGATCACAGACGCAGAGAACATGCTGAGTTGGAAGGGAACCGCAAGGATCATCGAGTTCAACCCATATCCCTGCACAGGACCATCCCCAAGAGTCACACTCTGTGCCTGAGAACATCATCTAAATGCTTATTGAACTCTATCAGGCTTGGTGCTGTGACTACTGCCCTGGGGAGCCTGTTCAGTGCCCAACCACCCTCTGGGTGATGCAATGGGCTAGGCACTAAAATTAAGGGAAAAGCACTTCCTTGTGACTTTATTGAGTCTTTCTGGCATGGAATAGTATACTGGATCTCCAAATGGAGAGCAGAAGTGATTCATGAAGGTTAGAGAAGAAGGCTAGGAGGCTGGCAAAAATGGGAATTCAAGAGACAGTAGGGAAGAAGAAGGAGATGTCTATGTCCCATATGCACAGAAACTGAGAGATGAGGTGTGGTACAAAGGAATTTGAGACTGATTTAGCCTGAGTTTGGCAATGGACTCTGGAAGCATTGACTCAGTAAGAGAAGTAACAGCCTACTAGTGGAGGAGGTGGTAGGGGAAAAATTAGCAAGATCTGAAAAGGAGCTGAGGGTACACAGATTTAATGATGGACTGTATAAAGAGGAAAAATTTGGAATGGTTACAGAGAGAAGCCAAAACAAATGCTAAGTAATGGAGAAAACAAAATGCAGGTCAATAAAGTCACTAACAGCACTAGATAGACATATATATAATTACTGAAGATTATCTATACATTAATATGTGCATGAAATCCAAGGAGATTGGTTAAGAACAGGGACAGATGGCAAAAGAGAACCGGCTGGGAAGCTGTGGGTTTTTACAGCCTGCAAATAGACTTTGCGCTTATGTAAAATGATTTAGCCTTTGATTTGGGAGTCAAACAGGAGAAAATAACACATGATCACAAAATTATTCAGAGCCCAGAAGGATCTGGAGATAAGTCAGAATTGTTTAAAAACCCTACACACTGATCCATAAAATCACAGGATTTTGCCAGAGAAGCCAGAGTGAATTAGCAAGAATTCCTAGGATATTAAATGAGAAAAAGAACACAAAAATGTTGAAGATGTTCACAGAGAATTGCATTCTCTGCCTATTTCACCAGAGCAGCACTGCTCCTCTGCAACCTTGAGCAAATTGGTCAAGACTTTTCTGGGCAGTCTATGAGTTTTGTATTTCCCAGGTCTCCAATCTGACCCTCTAGGTTTTCAAATGCAGAAGCTAGAGGTGAAAAAAATACCTTTACAGCTAAGGATGAAAAGAATAATATTATTATCAATATTGACTCCAACTTTACTGAAATAATATAACGGGTAAAGTACTTTAAAAAACTGCACCCTTAAGATTAAGGTTTCATGATTAGGCAATTTGGTAAAGTGAGGAAATACCTCATGACCTATAATTTTCACATACACCTCCAAGATCAAAGTTTCTGAAACAGATAAACTATTCTGTTATGCATCTTAGAAGAAAAAAAGAATTTAACCAATGTTTAAAGAAATAAAACATAGAGCAATACAATGAAGGAAGATGAAACAATTTTTAAAAATTTTTTGAATGCTTAGTTTTACAGTCATAACATTGATATTTTGTTTGTGCATTATTTTCAGTGTGGATTTGCTTAGAACAGAACTTACTTGCAATACAGTAAAACAGACACTGAAGTCTAACCAGAAAAGAATGCAGATATCATTTACTTATCAAAATCAAAGCCTTATCATAGAAAATACGTAGGGCAAAAGAAAAGCAGTTTCTGCTTATTAATATCTATGCAAAAACATTACCTTCTAGACCTAAAACAACTTACAGAAAATACTCAACTGAAGTAATCAGTACAAGAAAGTTATGAGGTGGTTTGTAATTTCAAATGAGCAGTTAAAACTCAAAAGCAGTGTTACTGGATTGCCATCAGGCCCTTGAATTTACAGGAAGGCACCTACTTTCTCTTCATATGACAAAAATATATACATGAAGTATAAAAGACAATATATGATATCCCAAAACCTGATCTTTTAACGAACCCCCAGTCCAGTTTTATGAGGAAACATGTTTCTTAATGTCACTGTGAAGTTAGTACTACAAGATATAGTTAGCAAGACAAAGTAAAACCCAAACCCTAGATATTAAATATAATATCAAGCATTGACAAACATGAAGAGGCACCCTTGACAGTTTTTGGACAAACAAATACACTCATCTCTAAAGGAGGAGGAAACCGAATGTATCACTTAAATGTATGCACATTAATGTATGCATTTCTGCATACATTAAAAACAAAACAAAGTGAAACAACATTTAAGAGGGAAAAACAAGCATCTGTAAATGGTAATGATAGAAGTTACTGTGAAAAATTCCCTCACTGACACGGTCTCTGTAACACACATGGAACTTGGCATAAAAGTGTTCTTGAAACTTGTTCCCCTTACTTATTTCACATTTTGACTAATAATGGTGCAAGAAAAAAAAATCTACCTTCTCAATGACACATTTCACCCACTCTGGAATGGCTTCTAAGTTCACATGCCATACGTTGCAAGACTCCTGAGCAGCAGCTGAAGGTAGTGATGTCTGATTAAAAACAAAATTATTGTATTAATATTTAACATTCATGTGGGAACTTTTTCTTTGAATATACCCAGAAGTCAGCTTCCAAGAATCAGTAAATATTAACAAATGATAAAACTCAAATATGTTTTTGCATTATTTATGCTAAAAATCAGGTAGATGCTGTCAATAATGCAGTATTTCTGAATCTAAGGGCATTGGACAGATTCCACTGTGGAGATGTAGCCATTTGGAGGTGGTTTTGTTTTGTTTAGAAGAACAGAAAACATGCAACTGCAACTCTTCCAAAAATATTTGTCAGTGGATTTCAGAAGCACGATCAGCTGCCACAATTTTCCAGTAAAGACAGGAAAATGTAAGTTATAGTTTATATGAAGACTGTGATCAGAACTGCACAAATGCCACGTGGTTTCAAATGAATTGTCTAATGCTTTTTAGAATAACTAGCTGAGAAATCATGTAGCTTTAGCAACTTTAGAGTTTTTACTGTAATGATGTGATCAATGGAAGAGGAAAAAAAAAAGAATCTAAAACCCTGCAGCATCATTTCACTAACTGATACTAAAATAAAAACAACTACCTAACTAAAGTTATAAAGATGGCCAAAAATATAAGGAAACTCTGGTGAGAAAGTCCCAAAATCAGCTGTTAAAATTTATGAATATGGAAAATTGTGGACTCTTATTTTATGAAAGTCAATGGAATATAAGTTTAATTCTGCTGAAAAGTGAAAATGGGGCTATACAAAGAAGACAGAAGCTTTTTGAAATTCTCCAAGTATAGACAGCAGACAGATAGGTTCATTTACCATGTCTATGTTATTGTCTTTGTCCTGTCTGTGCAGATTACCTCTACTTCAGCTTGGATCTAATTCTAATTTAAAGTGTTAATACTCTATTTGTAGCTTCCAACATCTGTTTTAAAGTTTGTCCTACAACTTTTCTTATTTACTCTTATTTCAGCTGTACCTTTGTGTGAAAGTCTAAAATTCATCAGGGAAAGTCAACATATTGAAAACATTACTCTTCTCATCATAGTACTATCTTTGCCTCCCAACATCTTCAGATATATCACTATTATACACCTTTTTATCTTCTATCTACATAATCAGAGAAGGAGCTACTTCAGTCTTGTGCACAATGATGGTAAATCTTCCCTCTAAAAGCTTCAATATGGGTCATGGACAAAGATGCTTCCTTATTTTCACTACTTATTTTCCATGAAAGGAGTTTAAATTCCCACATTCCCCCCTAAAAATCACTTCAAACCATGCACAAAAACACTTTCAAGTACAAAGCATGAAAATTATTCCAGGACCTCAAGCTCTGTAAGCAGTGATTAAAATGGAGTTTATTAATAATACTAATTATATCACCTTAAAAATAAGTTTCTTCCTACATCTATTGGTCATACCCTTCTTCAGTACCAAAAAGAACACTGTCGTATTACTAATATGTTAATAAGAAACATAAAATACCTTCTCTTCTATATGCTTTTTCACTTTGATTCAAGATCATCAGATGCAAGCACAACCTTTTGGCATATTTGGAAAGACTCCAGCTCTTTATGATTACCAACTTCCATTATAAAACGTTAGGAAATACTCTGTCATAGTTCTATTCTGTATAATTATCTTGCTGTGCATTTAAATAAAGAAGATATAAATTACTCAGCGGTATTTTAGCCTGGCAGGCATACCCCTGCTCAGGGTGGCCTAGTCTTCTCAACTATTTTTGTGCACAGCCTATGGCCCATTTTTTACAAATGAAGTGCAAAAGTTTCTGATCTAGGAATATTGGACACACAGTTGACTACTGGAGTGGAAATTATCACCAGCCTTTAAAGCACACCTTAGACACAAAGGGTTCTCTATTAAGACATGTTAGAGCAAAAAACTGTTTTAAAACTGTCAAAACCAAACTCCATTTCTACATTAAAAATGGCAATGCTATGTACTCTACAATGTCCATATCCATGAACACCAGCTTTCATGTTTTCATACAGAACATAAAGGTGATCACTGCCTACTTGGCTTTACTAGCATTACTACTTACACTACTCTCTATGGAATTGTCCATACTTTGGACACAGGACATTAATTACAAAGTGAGGCTTAGTCTAATACTTCTTCAGTTAAAACAAACGGCACCAGAAAAACTTACAAAATCCTTCCAAAGAAAGTATACTTACTTCAGATAGTTCTTTTCCATTGCATTTGGAAAGGTAAACAGAATTTGCTATATATTTTCTACATCTCCAGCAATGCAGAACATCAACCTCTTGGTTATTCATTATTTTACTTCAGGTTGTGATATTTTGGCTCTGTATGTTGATCTGTAAAGACTACAAAACATACAATTTGGTCACCTGTTGACACCACTGCTTTTGTCTTGGGACATTGAAGTCTGTAAGTATACTCATCACTGTAGAGGAGACCAATACTTTATTTACAAACATTCTCTGATCTTGTACAGCATGTCACCTAGATGTCTTAAATAGTAAAGTGAAACAGTGGTTTTATCTCCAGATTGCATAAAAAAATTAGAAAGCAACAACAACCAAACAACTAAAACCAAACCAAACGAACAAACTAGCAAAAAACTTGTCCAGTATTTGAATAAAAGACAAGGAACTCCTGTTTTCTCAGAAATGTCTGTACAAATTACATGGATTACACTGCTATCCTAAACGCTAAGTAAACATACACACATATAATACCACATCACAAAAATGAATGCCATCGTAAAACCACGTAAGACAAAGACTCTTTTTACAATATGCCCCTGGAGGCTTGTTCCTTTAAATTATTTTGTGTTGAAAGATCAACACCACTGGTGCAGCAGAGCTTTTCATGGACCTGAATTGACCTTCCTGTGAAATATGGCCCTGAATTCATACAATCACAGAATATGCCAAGTTGGAAGGGGCCCACAAGGACCATGGAGGATAAAACACACTCTATTGTTCTTCGTGTCTTGCTGTGTTATGGTGTCTCTCTGGTCTTCTCTAACCTGTTTCCAGTCTTCCTTTTTGTTATGCTTTCTTCAAAGTTCTTCCAGCTCTTCTTTCTACCCACTTCTGTATCTATCCCCTTGTTGTAGCTACATGAAAAAAATAAGAAAATCTCTTTTCATCTACATATCAACTCAAGGTCTATACTGGAGTTACACCTATACACAGTGCTAGAGTGCACAGCTCTCACTGATGGAGAAGCTGGAGTATAAAACTAAAAATCAGGATCAAAAGACTCCCTGTTCTTCCACAGTCCAAACATTTGATTTTGTAACTGTTTTAACATTTAATTTTTTTTTAGTTTTCACTAAGGAAGGAAACTTTGAGGTCTTCACTATAGGCTGTCCAAGGAACAGTTTGTGCTATTGAGCCATATAGATTTGCATTTTCCTCATTTCTACCTTTTCCTTTTTTGTCTTGTTTTCTGAATTAATCAAAGACTCTAAAACACACAGAGAGGTTACATGTTGTCTTTCATTTAAGTCTGAGGTCTTCATTCAGCAGATTTTTTACTTTTTCTACAAATGTAAAGAGTCTGGAATGTAGTTTGACAAGGATGAACAGAAATGTGTTCATAAATTAGACTCCTAGCTCAAGTGCACATGCAGCTTTTAAAAACCAGATTCATCCTAGGCTTAAAAAGTGAAATTAAGGCAAACATTAAATATTTTCTTGCAATATCACAATTAATTAAAATGAATTTTTTAGATCCCTTTAATGTATTTTAACATAAGTTAAGATGGCCAAGCAGATGATCATGAAAGAGACACTTAGATGAAGGGTAAGAATTTATATTAGTAACCCATCTTGTTTATGACAAAACGTGATGATTCAAAAGCCTTAACTTAAGCAGAATCTCTCTCAAGTTTTTACTAACGCACTTATGTCAGGGCTGCTACTTTCCGTACCAGACACATTTCAAAAACGGAATGTATAAAATAATAAACCTCTCTATTAATGATTTTTTTAAAAAGTAGATGCAGACTCTGAAAAATCTTTACAAGTCCTTTGTATCACTTTGCTATGATAATATTAGGCATCATAGGATAAAGAACTATTATCAGTTATAAATTTCTTTACATCACCTAAACACATTAAATCAGTTCTAATTAATTCTTCACAGCCTTTTAGTACACTTCTAGAATTAATTTCACTTTACAACAGCTCACTGAGAGCCTCAAATATACATCCAGCCAGGAAGGACTGAAAGACTTTTTGCACAAGGCTAGTTCAGACATTCTTTTCAGGTACAGCTATATCCTCATCTACTCAAATACATCCTTGAAATGTACTAGTTAGTGATATACACCTTGCATATGTTTATATGCAGTAGTTGTGTATTCAAATGGTATATTTAAGTCTCTATATACTTTCTGTTCCACTTAGAGAAAGAGATGTTTTGCTATCTGTTGAACAGCTGCTTCATTTGAGGCTCATGATGCTCACTGGAGCAGAGAAAAAACACTTGGCAATAGACCTCTCAACAATCACATAAAGGACTGATGAATAAATGCCTTCGATATATTTAAAATACATGGTTTAAGTCATGCAAACAAAGGCTCTTTAAGGATGACTGTCATTGAAGTGATCTGAACATTTCCCTCATCTATGTAATATCTTCCAGCCATGCAGTTTTTACTTCAAAATAAAAAGCCTTTTCTTTCCCTTAATTTATTTATGCATTCTGAAACATTCGTCTTAGTTCAGCATGTATCTTTAATTTAAAACTACACTTATGTAAGAGAAATGAGTGTATAGTTTACGTGTAATAACACATGTAGCACAAGTTTCACTTTGTGTAATGAAACATGCTGACAGTGAACTACACGGGAAAAAATCCAGCTCAAGTGGGTGCTTTTTAAATAACCACGTTCAATAGGCTACAGTGTTTTTCTGGCATAGCAGTACTTAAAAAGGAAAATTCCTGTAAGTCTACTAAAATTCTGCATGCATGTGCCTTTTGCAGTCCTCAAGAAAGGCAGAAAAAACAGTACAAATGCACATTAACACATTGCAGAGGTTTCTACACTTATGATGTCAGAAAACAGCAAATGAGATGTTTCTGATTTATCACATCAGCATTCACTTTTATTTTCATTTGCACATAACTTCAATTGGAACTCAAATAAAAGCATATGAACACAGGATTTTGAAGTGGTTTTGTAGTTAAATGCAGTTTAACTATAGTATTTGGGATATATTTTCCTCAGTTTCATTTGTCTTGGTTTGCAAAAAAAACTATTAAAAGGCATCTTTTTGTCAGCTTAGCAACAAGTGCCAACATAAAGATAAAAGTTTTCAATTTGGAACTCAGGTCATAGTGTCACTTTGAGCTTGGCACTGGGCTATATGTGTTGTGGCTGCAACACAGCTTTCAGATCAGTTGCTTTGTGTGAGCTCATGTTTGCCTCCAAACATGACATATCTGAGTGTTAAAAAGCCTCTGCTCCTCCATGGCTTTTGTTTGTTGACCTTCAAACTCTTTCCTATGATTCAGTCCCAGTAAAACCAGTAGCAGAGTCCTAAGACTTCCTTTCCAAGTCAGAGTTCCCTTTTTTCAAAGTCATTCGTCTAACCTTCTCTTGGAAACCTTTGACGAAGATTTTACAACTTCCAAAACAATTTGATTACCTTATCTTTTATTATTTTACCTTTTCCCCTAACACCTAAACTGAATTTTCTTGTAATTTCCATTATTTTCTCTGAATACAGAGAACAAAATGGCTCTTTTTTTTCTGTGCAAGAAAATTTTACAACTTTAAACACTTATTACATTATCTCCCCTTCAAACTTGTCTTTGAGCGAAATAAATCTTTGTCTTTCCTCACAGATAATGCTTTCTTGGTATCCAACTGTCGCTGCTAATTTGTGAACTCTTTTGAATGGGTCAGCTGTTCTTGCTGAATGCAAGTTCTGGATGCAGAACTTGGTGAAGTTTTACTAGGAAAGGAGATTAGATAGATTATATAAATTTTCAAGGGAAAAGAATGAAGGATGTCTATTTATATCTAAATTTCCTGTAAAATTCAAATTGTATCATGTAATAAGCTTTGGTCATTTCTTCTTCGAAAGAACACTATAAATCATGGAGTAAAACTCCAGTAAATTTTTTTTGAATGTTCAAAGTAAGGAATTAAGCACAAACTCCTACATTTCTGTTAAGATGTGATCTGGAACTTCAGAATAACTCGCCCTTCCTTCCCAAATACGTAAAAATGAGAAAATGGGTACAGCAGCACAAGTGGTCACCAATGTCTTTTTGTTCAAAAATCACGTGTGATCCCTTCAGAACACTGCAGCCATGAAAATTATAGTAATTATTAGGTTGCAGTGAGAATTAGGGCACTGAAACCTAAGAATTAATTACCAAGAGTCTTGAAAAATTATTAGACGAGTGTCAGCTTTGAAGGAGGATGACAGAGAGAAGCTAGGTGAGTTGTCCTAGCCAACAAAAGCCCATACCAGAGGTTCCTGCTCCCAGTAAAGGAGAAGCTGACACTTCATGGGGCAGAGAAATGATCATGGAAGACACTAAGGTACACATAAAAACTTGCTGCTAGTCTCTGATCTCCAAAGTATTTCTGCTTAAAGAAGCACTTATAAAAACCTATTTAAGCAGTGTTTCTCAATAAAGTAGCACTTAGATGAGAAGACAGAAAATTTAAAGGTTGCCAAAGAATTAAAACAGCAAGATGCAAGAAGAGGTGTGACATCAGTTCCTGCTCCTTCTTGACTGTGAACTGTTCTACCAGTTCAGCTATTGTTGGGTGATCAGCTTCCATAGCACAGACAGAGCGTGTTAATGACAGAGGGTGGCCAGCACGAGATACTCTTGGAGCAAGACTAACATTTCATCAAGTTTGAAATAAATAAAAAGGGAAAGAATGTTACTTGCAACATACTGCTTAACTTGCTAAACCCGCCCACTGCATGGTGCTCTGCCCCGCGTAGCTGCGGTGTGAAGCGCGTAAATGGCTTTGACGGGGAACAGACCCAGCCGGTGCACAGACCCGCGGGATCGGCGCGGAGCCTCTTTCTTCCTCGAGATCCCAAGACCAGTGCTGCCTGTCCCACGCTCTTCCCCAACAGCACAAACATCAGCTGTTGCACAAAATCAAGGACGAAACAAGTAGGCATGCGGTGCCCTGGCCCCAGCGTAACACGAGCACCTGGCCCAGGGCACCAGTGGGCAGCGCCGCAGATGCTGCCCCAGTCCCACTGCCCCAGCCCCACTGCCCGACCCCCACTGCCCCAGCCCCACTGCCCCGACCCCCACTGCCTCAGCCCCACTGCCCCAGCCCCACTGCCCGACCCCCACTGCCCCAGCCCCACTGCCCCGACCCCCACTGCCTCAGCCCCACTGCCCCAGCCCCACTGCNCCTCCCCGGCCGCCCCACGGCCCCGGCCCCGGCCCCGCTCAGCTCACCGGGCAGCGGGGAGGAGGCGACGGCGCCGGGGCGGGCGGGGAAGGGGCTGCGCAGCGGCAGCTGCTGCTGCGAACGGGAAGAGACGGGAGACAAACGGCGGCGGAAAGCGCTCCGGCAGCGCGGCCCCTGCCCGGCCCGTCCCCCCGGGGCTGCTGTGCCCGGGGCCCCGAGGGAGACACCCAGGCTGGCACATCCTCCCGTCTGCTGAGTGGCAGGGACGGAGCCGGGGT
>WBMV01007158.1:117473-136804 GCA_013396655.1 Campylorhamphus procurvoides | reverse complement strand
ATAGACACTGGGACGAAAAGATTGTGTTCCCTGAGGCCCGAGATCATACAGTCAAAGAGAGGGACCAAGGACAGCAGAGGGACCGGCAAATGCGAGCCAGCCGTCAGCGCTGGACTGGGTATCGCCAGGAGCCCCTGACTTTAATGGGCAGCAGGAGAAGGGAGGAAGCTTCAGATGAACTGCGGTGGGGGAACGAAGGAGGCTTATGAATCTTGTAGGAAATTGGAGCTGCACGAAGGAGGAGTGGCACGGCGGCCAAGGGCAGCAAGCTGGCGAGTCCCAGGGGACTCGTGTTTGCTCCTCGTGTTTCCTCCCCGGTGGTGCTTTGGACTCTGGTACTTGGCCAGGAGCTAACATGTAGCTGGCAATCCGCTGACGGTACCGGCGCTTCAAACACAAGAAGGGACCACTTGTCCGAGCAATGTTAGAGTAAGAAAGATTGGAAGACGTCTGAAGAAAATAAAAGTAGAGTCTCCTGACCTTTTCGCTTGTAGAGAACACTGAAAGCACCATTTCACTCTTTCTCTTACATTTATGGTATATAATTTCTGTGATTTTCCTTGCATTTCAATGTACAATCTCTGCAGGTCACAACAAAGTTATGTTATAACGTAGCTGTTTTGAACGATGTAAGACTCATGGTAAGATCTGGGCTCTTATGAGACGGAAGTGCATGCAACCATTTTTTTTTCCAGTGCAACAATAGAATTATTTAGGGTTTTGTTTTTGCTTTTTTTTTTTTTTCCCGTGGGAGAGAGTATTCAGTTCCTGCTATTTAGAGTCCTGTTCATGTGAAAAGTTTTCAAACAATAGTGTGACACATATTTTAAATAACAGTCTAACAACATTCATTCAGAAAGCCTTATGCTTTTCAGTAATTACAGCAAACTATATTACTTTTTTCTCGTCTGTACTCAAACAATATTATTAGATGGAATGAGTTAAAAAAAACCCAACAAAACAAACCCAACAAACAACGCTGTTCTATGATGAACCATTTTCCCACTCCATGGTTAGAGAAGGTGTTGTCTTTATTTTTGGAGGAGAGGAATGTTAGGAGCTTGTTTTGGTGATTATTAGATTTGGTGAGATCTTATGCTAGTTTTCCTAACTTGATCATAAAGGACTCAATAAAGGACACAAGTAGGATGCTCACAATAATTAAATTTTATTTTACTCTGACATGACTGTGTGGTAATTATATGTAGAAGAAGCAGACTGCTAGTTTTAGGTAATTTATAGCATGCTACAGTGTGCTCAAATTTAAACAAAGAGAAATTTAAACAAAATTAGCAAACTAGTTAATAAAGATATATAGCAACAAATGAAATAGATGAATAGAAGAAATAAAATGCAGATTAAATTGACTAACAGTTCACCTTCTGACATAAAATAATGTTAAAATAATAGGGGAGAGATATTTTAAAATATTTTCATTTGCTTCTGTTGAAGTAGGTGGTAGGGTTAGACCACTTGAATTTAATAGAATCCCGTGCTAAAGGAGAAATAGTCATGAAGATGGCACTGGGGGGGAAGAAATGAAAGAGATTTTATGGCTTATATCACAGCAACAGCAAAGGGAATTAGGAAAATATAAACTTTGCTAATGGCTGTAATATGATATTAATAACCAGTTGTGCTGTATGGTTAACTGTATTTATTATCTTAGAGACAGTGATTGTCTATCAAAAGATGAGGACAGGGCAGCTGAACTGTGCAAGGTCAGAGAGGATGAATTAAGGAGGTTAATGGATATTGCTTGTACTGTGGCTTTGGGATTCACGACAGCCTGGTGCAGAAGTTCAGTCCAAGGGGGAATATATATGATATGCTTTTTACTGGCATAGCCCTTTAAGTCTATAGTGAGCAGTTCAAGGATCAGTGCCAAACTGATACACAGTAAGACAGAAACCAGTGAGTACCTTTGCCCTTCTGTGACAAGGATCGCATATCAGGAAGGTTATATTGATGGCTGTATGCACAGCATCACTGAACAGTGAAACACACTGCAGGACTGTATTCATTTGTGCACACTTTCATGTCCATGGCACATGGATAGTATAACCAGATCACAGGTACTCTATGACCATCTCTAACAAGTGGTGGTGTTTTCCAGTAATCACACCAGGAATGCATTGTTTCCTTTCCGATAGTATTGATGTAGCTCCCTAGGAAAAGGGATGACCTAACTGTTATTCCTGTAGAGCTTCTTTCTTTACCAAAATATATCTTCTTCAATAGAAGAAATTACATTTTCTGCAGCTATTCAATAGTGCACTACTGACTACCCTAGGCGTTAACCCAGTTTTGTAATCCTTCATTCTTTGACCCATTAAGCTGCTCCATTAGCTGGGCTTATCTCAAAGACCTCCATATCTATTATTTGGTCATCTGTTCTGGAGGAAAATATTTTAGTAAATGGCCAGAGAGGGAACATTAGGACGAATGAAGAAAGGGAAGTCATTGGGTAGAACTTTTGAGACTTGATACTGAGCACAGGAGAAAAATTTTTGTTGCCACTACTTTTCTTTTTTTCCATTTGTGTGTGGTTTTGTTTTTGTTTTTGCCTTTTTGTTTGTTTGTTTGTGTTTGGTTTTGTTTTGGGTTTTGTTTTGTTTGTTTTATTTTTTGTTTTGTTTTTGTTTTCTAAGCAACCCGCACACTAGAACAGCCTGGTAATCTGGAGAAACTAATGAACACTGGCCTGTTTCACCCTTCACTAGAGCACTAACTGTTGGATGAACTTTGGTAACAGTAGGCACAGCCATACAGTATAACATTTTTACCATATGGAAATTATCATATTCTTGTATTTTATTATACTGTTGAAAATACACCCTCACTTTCAGTCCAGCACATTATTGAAAATTTTTTCCTATTACAAAGTAAATTGCAAGAAAATGACATTTCATCCCCTTTCA
This sequence comes from Campylorhamphus procurvoides, assembly GCA_013396655.1. Classification (NCBI taxonomy): domain Eukaryota; kingdom Metazoa; phylum Chordata; class Aves; order Passeriformes; family Dendrocolaptidae; genus Campylorhamphus; species Campylorhamphus procurvoides. The sequence continues at coordinate 133,883 of WBMV01007158.1, read as the reverse complement.
CTTGAAGATAGTGGTTTATATTTGATTAGTAAACAAACTAACCTGAAGTACAGCTGTATGATAGGAAGTTTACAGGAGTTAGTGGTGACACTTTTTTTTTTTAATCTTACACTTTCTCTGAAAAGAATATTATCCTTGGTAACAAATTTGTAATGGTTTCTATTTGATTTGTGGATTTGTAAATTTGTAATGTTTTACTTGTAAGAAATCTAAAGTTATACAAAATATCAGTTAATTAAACATTTGCTTTACTTTTACTACTATTTGAAAAACAATCAAATCCATCTAAAATTATTCTGCATGGTAATAGGCTGGAATATAACTAGGGAAAACACTTTTTAAGTCACTTCCCTGGAATGGAAACCAGAACTGTGTTAAATGTAGGGATTGTTTCTGTGCTTCAGAACCCTTCTGGTCAAGGGATTCTGCTGTCTTGCAAGAGATTAAAAGAAAACACCACAGAAAAGACAAATAAAATAAGTTGGTAAACTTTATCGTTTATCATGTTTGGGAGCTAGTTCCTAGAAGTTAAACTACTCAAATGGAAAAGAGACCTAAAGTCACTTTTCTCTCCAAATTACCTATTTAGTCCACTTTCCCCATAGCTTGGGAGAACATAATAGTTATCCTGCTAAAAATAAAATCACATTTTCTTTTTCTCAATGGTGGCATACCTTCAAAGAATTTATGATCTATGGGACTATAAAGGATGGAAAAGATCATGCCCAAAGAATTGTGGAGCTCACATGGGAAAGGGAATTTCAAGGATTTTCAACAACAAACTTAAGTGTTTTACACCAAACAGACATATAAAGTGCATTAACAACCCTTTGAAAGGGTTCTGTGTTATTTCCTGTTTAGTTTGTGCAAATAATAGGGACATTGCAATTAAGTCAGTCATTGTAAATTTTGGTCAGAGCTTTTGAGTAAGTGGATTCAGTTTAGACTATTTGTAAAGAGAAACAAAAATGTGTCTTCAAGTGTGGTGCTTGACTTGAAGAGTCAGCTTAGATAAACTAAAGATATTCATCCAAGTTTGAGCTGCTTAGCAATTTGGAGAGGATATCTGAAACTGAAGTTAGATTTCTTTACAATAGCAAGGATTTATAGCCAAGCAAGGAAAATCCTTTTGGAAATAATGCTAGAATGAAATGAATTTTTAATTAAATAAGTATTTTAGACAGATCTTCAAGGAATAGAAAAGAACAGAAAGGAATTTAAAAATTACTGATTGGCAATTTTTTTTTTTTTTTAGAATGTGGAATAGCATTTAAAACTACTCAAACTGAAGCTGGATTAGAACTTGTGAAGAATGTTAAGAAAGCATTTTATAAGATTGGCTATAAAAGAAATGGAAAACAATGAGATTCGTGTGAATAATGTGCAAGGGTATGCATTTGAAGACTGCTGGCAAGAATTTCTGCTATCAGCTGGGGACTAATCAAACAGAAGCAATAAAGAGGTAAAATATTGGAATATATTAGTTGGTCACAGAATGTCTGTGCCTTGACTGTGTAATATACCTCTGAAAAGATGGATTGTGCTGTGGACTGTGGGTATATTTCCAGTACACACAAGTGAATATCAATACTCTGGTAATCCTTTTCTTGAAACAATACAGGTAGTGGTAATATTTTTTTTTCCAAGAAATAAATTTAGACTAGAGTAAGCATGAAGAAGTAACACTAAGATGATAAAACTGGATAGAGCTTGCCTTATGGAAAGACAGAAGGAGCTTTGCTTCTCAGGTCAACAAAACAAGTGCTGAGAAAAGTTTTTCTCGATAGGTCATCAGTGAGGAAATAAAAGATTATTACAGCCTTATATAGCCTAGAAGAGGTATATAAAATAAACTACGAACGAATTTGCCAAAAAGAAATTCTGTGTGGAAATTGAAAAATTGTAGTTATGCTACCCGAGAGAGTACTTGAAAAACCTTCCCAAGAAAAGTGTTGGGGAAAACACTAACTAACTTGAATTAGAGCTGTACAGTATGAAGTTTACAGAAGCTGGTGCTGGTACCTTTTTGTTTTTCTTTATCTTACACTTCCTGTGAAGATGAGATTACCCTTAGTGCTACTTTGTGGCTGTTTCTCTGTGTTCTTAGTCCTGATTTCTTGTCCCATGAGAGTCCTTGCCTTGTCAGTGCTTAATGTGTCTATAAAACCAATATTTCTTAAGAAGTCCAAGAATATCTTTTATATCCTTCAGGGGGTACATAAAAGAGTTGTTTTTTTTTTTTTTCTTCCATTGCTGCTGTTGTTCAAACATTCTGAACAGCTCTGCACAATAATTTCTATTTGGTGAAGTTTAATCTTTTATAACACTCCAGAATTGTCTGCTGTTTTACCATTGTCTAAATTAAATCTTTGGAAATATTTTTTTATTCCAGTGTTAAAGAGTTTATGAGAGCAGTTTGAAATACATTCCTTTTCTAGCCTTATCAATTTAACTTTTTCACTAGGAATGGGTAGAAGACAGTGAAAATTTCTTTTACTCATTAGTGTAATACCTCAATGTACCAGGCTTGTTCTCTGGCTGAGATATAAATAAATTAATCATGGAATGGTTTGCCTTAACCTTAAAAATCATCTGGTTCCAAAACCCTCTGCCACGGGCAGGGACTCTTCCTACTAGCCCAGGTTGCTCAAAGCCCTGTTCACCTGGCCTTTAACATTTCCAAGAATGGGGCATCCAAAATTTCCCTGGGCAAAATGTTCTAGTATCTCATCACTCTCAAGATGAATAATTTCTTTCTAATATCCAGTCTAAACCTGCTCTCTTCTCAGTTTAAAGCTGTTACCTGTGGCCCTTTACTACATGTTCTTGTAAAAAGTCCCTCCTCAGCTCTCTTTTAGAGACCCTTTACGCACTGGAAAGTGCTCTAAGGTCTTCATAAAGCCTTCTCTTCTCCAGGCTGCATAGCCCAAACTCTCTCAGTTGGTCTTGACAGCTGAAGTGCTCCAAACATNCCTCAATGTACCAGGCTTGTTCTCTGGCTGAGATATAAATAAATTAATCATGGAATGGTTTGCCTTAACCTTAAAAATCATCTGGTTCCAAAACCCTCTGCCACGGGCAGGGACTCTTCCTACTAGCCCAGGTTGCTCAAAGCCCTGTTCACCTGGCCTTTAACATTTCCAAGAATGGGGCATCCAAAATTTCCCTGGGCAAAATGTTCTAGTATCTCATCACTCTCAAGATGAATAATTTCTTTCTAATATCCAGTCTAAACCTGCTCTCTTCTCAGTTTAAAGCTGTTACCTGTGGCCCTTTACTACATGTTCTTGTAAAAAGTCCCTCCTCAGCTCTCTTTTAGAGACCCTTTACGCACTGGAAAGTGCTCTAAGGTCTTCATAAAGCCTTCTCTTCTCCAGGCTGCATAGCCCAAACTCTCTCAGTTGGTCTTGACAGCTGAAGTGCTCCAAACATCTGATGATTTTGCTCTTCATCTGAACTCATTCCAACTGAATGTCTTTCCAACAGAATGTCTTTCTTGTATTGGGACCCCAAATGTGAATGCAGCACTTCAAGTGGGGTCTCAGCAGAGCAGAGGGACAGGATCCTTTCCCTTTACCTGCTGCCCATGTTGCTTTTGATACAACCCAGGATGTGGTTGGATTTCTAGGCTGTGTCATGTCCAGCTTTGTGCTTGGTTACTATCCTGTTAAACTAAAAATTGTTTTCAAGTATTGTGATTCTTTTCTATAAATGTATGTATGCCTAATGTATTTAATCATATGCCTTACAAATATTAAATAGACAGGAAGTAGAAAGAATAGTAGTAATTTGCCTGACTGCTGAACAAAACAATGTAGTCCGTTTTTCATTTTAGAAGACACTAGCTTTACTTCTTCGAAAATTGTGTTAATTGACATTTTGCAGTTTTTGAGTTGAGAATTGTGGTCTGACAAATTCTATTTTGTGCTTGGTATTCACAATTTGATGGCATAACAAAAACAAAACAGAGCACTTTGAAGCTTTATAACATGATGTTGCATTCAAATACTCTTTTATTGTAGTCAAAAGAACCTCCTACACTCAGGCTTGATTATGCATAATATTTTTATTATGATTGAAACATGATGAATATGAATTCTCCTGCCAAATCTCCTAGAGTTCTAAAATTCCCTTCTTATCATATAGTAATCTAAAATGTGTAATACAATATGATGCAACAGTAAACAGTGTTTTCACTTTAGTTATTTATCTGTTAGCACGTTCTACATAAGTTGTTACCTCACTGTTTTTGCCATGGAAGCCCATCTCTAATCCTTAAATGTAAATTTTGTTTTTATCCCAACAAATGGACCTGTTAAAGTGACCATTTTAATTGCCAAAAATGAGTGCTGATGGGCAGAAACAAAGCTCCCTACTTTAGCTACGTGTCTTGCAGAGCCAGTGCAGAGTGAGATTCCTTAAAGGGTGATTCTCCATTCCAGCACTGAGCAAGATGCTACCAAAGCTGTCAGTAATAACATGTAACCATGTAATCATGACTCTGAACTCTATGTAGAAGCACTAATGCCCCACCTCCTGACAACTGGCCTTAAGATATTTGCATGCATTGATAAGATCCCCAGTCTGTCATATCTTCTCCAGGCTGAACAACCTTTCCTCATAAAAGAGCTGATCCAGTCGCCTAACCATCTTCATAGCCCTCTATTAAGAATTTGAATGTATTGAAACGAAGCTTAAAGTATGAATTGTTCATTCACACTTAGAGCATTGGAGATTAGCCAGTTGCTTGAAAGGGGATTTTCTTCCTTCCCATTTTTCCCACAGTTTTTCCATCTTAACAAATTTGATTTTGTGTTTATTTTAACAAAAGTAAAAATGATAGAATTTATTTTGTAACAGCAGATGACCAGTGTGTCAAGACATAACAGAAATAACATGAAATCTTTACAAGACAATCTTTACAATCAACATGATCTGTACACTGTAATAAAGTAGCATGTGTAATTCCCACTTCCTGCCTCCATTTTGATGGTCCTCTCACATTACTACAAGTGAAAATCCCCAGGGCAGGTGCTGTGATTTTTTGGGGATGTATCTTTAGGGATGGGCATGATAGAGATTGGATTTGTGACTGGAACACTTCAATGATGCTAAAGTATAACGGTGGCACTACATTATATGGTTGGCATGTAATCATAAGTTTATATTGAGTGTCAGTCTTAAGCCAATGATTTTTCCTTTGATCCATGATACCACTGTTTCAAAATGTGCCAAATACTTGCTACAGCATTTGTTTATCTCTTCCACAAGAACCTAAAATCTGTTATTGTGTACATTTAAAAGTTTTGTTTTGATGAACTTTTTTTCCTTTTTGCTTAAATTATTAATATTGATGAATAATGTGCAACACTATTTATTCATTTTTGTATTAACAGCATTGTTCTTTACAAGGAAGCCTATGCTTCCTTCATGAGAAGTGCAGCACAGCAAATTATAGTAAATTAATTTGTAATGTAAATAATAGGAACTATGGAAAACTGTTCTTTAATTTTAATAATAAGTAGTAAAATCCTTCTATACTTTCACAAAAATATTTAATTTTTGTCACCCATTTTAAGGTGAAGTGATAAGAGCTGTTAGCACTTTGCAAGCAAATTTATCTAACTACAACAGTTTTGTCCAGATAATAACAGCCATAGAAATGGCTACAGAAATGCACATGCCAATATACTGTCCTTTAAAGCTGAATTATTAAAAGTGTAATTTGCAATAATAGAAAGGAGAAATAAAATGTTTCTGTATTATACTGAAAAGAGGGATTAATTTAAAACACTAGGCAAAATAATGTCTTTGAAGCATGTACAGAAATGACTAGAAGTAAACAAACTTAGAAAGTCCTTTGTGCTCTTCATGGTCTCACAGCCAGGCAACATGCTACAGAAGCCAATCAATGGGTCAAAAAATCATATTCCCCACCTGGATTATTGCTTTTGTCAAGTTGTCAGTGGGAGTGTATACTGGAGCTAGTGATTGGAGTGCTCGAGGAGGGCATCTAGAAAAATGTGTGGACTGGAGTTCTCCCTTCTAGGCACACATACGCCCTAAAGTTTTCTGTTTCTGATTAGTCACTGTGTGTGGGCACCATAACTGAACTGCTCTGGATGCTTCTGAATGATCCTGGGACACAGGCATCTCCTGAAGCAGTCTATTCATGCTGAGGTCTTCAAGTACCACTTCACTGACCAAAGGAATTAAAGATGCTATTTCTGCATCTGAGGGAAGGAGCACACAGATGTCATTGTCTGACTCATGCCCATAACCATGTTCACACATCTTCTAAGCTGAGAAATCATACATGTGCTTTGTCATCTTTTTAACATTACATTTTTTATATAAAGTAGAAATGTCAGGAAGATTGGATTTTCTCCTACCCATATTCTTCCTAAGAGGCTGAATTGTCAATGACCACAAGCAGTACAGCCCTGATGTAAGCTGATGGAGCCGCAGTTACAGTCCTACCCTGCAGAGGGTATATGCATTTCTCACATTACTTTGCAGAAAACACGTGCTTGGAATAGCCATAGAACCATAGAATGATTTGGATTGGAAGAGATCTTAAAGATCATCTAGTTCCAGCCTCTCCACCATGGGCAGGGACACTTTCAATTGGATCAGGTTGCTCAAAGCCCCATCCAACCCTGCCTTGGATACTTCCAGGGATGAGACATCAACAGCTCTTCTGGGCAACCTGTTCTACTGTCTCACCACCCTCAGAGAGAAGAATTCCTTCCTAATATCTAACCTAAACCTAACCTTTTCTCACTCTGAAGCCATTCACCCTTGCCCTATCACAACTTGTCCTTGTAAAAAGTCTCTCTTCATCTTTCTTGTAGTCCCTTTTAGATACTGGTAGGCTACTGTCCAGCTGCAGGTATCTGGCTTTCGTTCTTTTTTTTGTTTGTTTGTTTTGTTTTTTTTTTAATATTTTCCACGTTTCTCCTAATTGCATTTTTAGGCAATTCTGACACCTTCTTGGCTTCTGTAGTAATTGCTTTAAAACATTTTCTCTGTCCCATTTACACATGTATCTCCTATCTTATCAAGGTACTAGTATTTTTTTTTTTTTTTATGTACCCTTCTCTTATCTGGATTCAGGTTGAGTTTTTTTTTTTTTAATTTTTGTTTGGGTGATTTTTTTTTGTTTGTGGAGTTGGTTTGTTTGTTTGTTGTCTGGTTTATTTTGTTTGTTTTTTTCCTGTAATTTGTTTACAAAGTCTCTTCTCTTTCAATGAAGCCTTTTTTCTGCCTCTTAAAATTCTGAGCTCAGCAGAAACGTGGACAATATGTATATGTATATGTATATGTATATGTATATGTATATGTATATGTATATGTATATGTATATGTATATGTATATGTATATGTATATGTATATGTATGATGTTTTAAATGACCAATGGACGCTGTTTCAGGCACTGGGCCACCAACAGATAGGAAAATGTAAACTCGCGATTGAAGATCTGTATGATAAATACTGGGTTGATTGCAGTTAGAGCAAGAAGCTCGAATATCCAGCAGAGGGAGTGATTTCCTCGCCAATACCTCTCTGTCGGGGATGCCCTTCCTCCAGCCCTGAGGAACGAGCATCAGCATGCCGGCGGATGCATAGGTATAAAGCTTGTGAGACATGTGACAAGAAGAGGTAGCTAAAACACGGGTTGTAAACTACCTAAACAGGAAGCACTGTCTTGAAGTGGCTGTAATTCTTATTTAACTAGTAAAAAATTTGAAGAATTCAGGAGGTAAGATTCCAAAATAAAGGTTAGCTGATGTTGTGGTTTAACCCCAGTGAGCAATCAAGTGTTTATAAAGCTGCTTGCTCACTCCCTTCTTACCCTTCCCCCTCCTTATACTGAGGAACATAAAGAAGTAAAACTCATGGGATGAGATAGGAACTGTTTAATTATTGAAATAAAATAAAATGATATTACAATACTACTATTACTACTGCTAATCATGAGGAAAAGGAGAAAGAGAGGGAGAGAGAAAGAGAGAGAGAGCAAGAGATAAAATCTGGGAGAAATAAAACCCAAGGGAAACAAGTGATGCACAATACAATCACCCACCACCTGCTGACCAATGCCCAGCCTGGTCCCCAGCAGTGATCAGCTCCTCTCAGCCAACTTCCCCCGGTTTATATACTGGCCATGATGTTCTGTGGTATGGAATATCCCTTTGGCCTGTTTGGGTCAGCTGTCCTGACCCTGCTCCCTCCCAGCATCTTGTGCACCTGCTTACTGGCAGAGCTATACCATCAGTGTGTTATCAGCATTGTTCTCATACTAAATCAGAAATACATAACTGTACAAGCTACTAGGAAGAAAACTAATTCTATCCCAGCCTAAACCCAGCTGACCAGAAGTGTGACACATTATTGAGGAAATAATTTTAACAGTGATGGTGATATTTGTCTTCATGGTTGCCACAAATGAAGTATTGATGAAGTGATATTAAGTCTGTAATAGCAAAATTTATTTAATTACTGGAACATGTAATTGTTCATATCAGTTCATTAAAGTGTAAACTGAAATGATACATCATCTTGCTGACACACTTATTAGTTACCTAAAATTTCATGGCTAACTATGAAAATTATGCAAAAAATGATAAAAACAAACGTAATGAGTAATTAATTCACTGGTAGTGCCTGGAACATTCTGAATGTCAATTTGATCGGTATGTGCTGGCCAAGTAGCAAGGTAAAAATCTTTACATGTTTTTGCAGAATATCTGTTTTTAATGATTCCAAATATTTTCCTCAGGTACATTCCTGGGCATGAATGAGACAGTCAAGTTGACTTGTCCATAGGCTGTCAACATTTTGAAAGCAGTCATTGATCTCTAAATGTAATGAGCACTAAGAAAGGTGTTGACTGTACTGAAATATTTAGCTATTGGTTTCTCTTAGTTTTTACTGGAAGCAGAAAAGGGTGAAAAGGGATGAGACACAAAGTGGACTGACCTGAATAAAAGCACAACAATTAAAATTACCCAAACCAGCTTTTGATCATGCTTCATATACTCAATTTCTTCCATAATTTTCTGAAATTAATTTTCAGTTCTATTAGAAACAAGGCTGCTTGGCAACAATGCTTTTGTACCTCTAGATTTGAAACAAAATTAATGGACATGGTTATTATGAGCTAAAGAATAATTATTCTAACAAGTTTTGGGGATTTTAAGTGTCATGATTCAAAAAAATATCAATATTAGGAACAATACCATTCAATGTGCCTTGTTAATGATCCAAGTAACATTTTAATTTATAGATTGGCAATGTTCTAGAATGCCATTTTAGATCAAAACACTAGACAAAAGAAGATTATAGAACTATGCTGCTTTTGGAAAGCATACTGCAGCAAAGTTTATTAACAATAGTGAATACTAAATCACAACCTAAAACACACCTAGTGGAGTTCTGGGTAAGTAATCCAGTCTGTAACATGTACAGATTGGTTGAAATTTGGGTGAAGTAAGAAGGCTTATTCTTGTTGATCTTTAGGTCATGCCAAATGCCAAAATAATATTTACCTAGACTGTTGTCACTGGGATGGTAGCAAAAGGATACTTTATTTTGTTGGAGAAATAATTACTTTGTTTTGATAGCATTTTCTCAATTTATCAGGACCATTTTATAAAGCACACACAACAATTACTCATTTAATACATGGAAATACTTCTAGAATTCAACACAAAGAAGATGAAACCCCACAGCAAATCCATATGAAAATTGTCAACATTGTTTAATTATTTGTTACATAGTTGTTCAACACCTATCACTGTAGAATTTAGCATGTCTTTGGTCATTAGGAGTTACTTTGAGGAGGCCTAGTAATAAAATTCTAAGGGAGAATATAGAAGCATCTTGCTCACCATAATATTTGCAAAATATTTTAGTAGCTTCCCAGTGACCAAAGCTGAGGTAGGGAGGCTCATTGTGCTTCATCCCATATTGAAACAGAATGTTTGTCTTAAAAGTTGCATCTCAAACTGGGAACCACCAGTGATGAATACGGGTATTCTCATCAAATAAAATAGAAACACTATATCAAGTGATAAACACCTGTGACTTATTTTCACAGTCTGCTGAAATGTAAAAATAAGGCTCAGAATGAGTGGTTTGATAACATCAGCCAAACTTGTATTCTCCTCAGAAAAGGAGGTGATATTAGGCAATGATTTCCTCCTAATTTCTTTTGTTGACTAGAATACATGTAATTTAGATCTAATCAGAAAATCAACACTTCAAAAGATAAAGGAAATTGAAGTTGTTGACAGTGAAAAAAAATAAAAAACTGATGTACTAAATAGTGGCAAAGATTGTATGCACTGGCACTCTCAAAAGAACATAGAGATTAACATAAAGATTTCTACATTATACCATTGGATCTGAATAACATGTAACACCCACTAGAGCAAACTGAAATATTGTCAGATAGATGACTGGTGGATGATCCACTAGATATTTTTTGCTCTAGCTGCTGCAATTGTTTTGATAAAAAATTAAAGAAACCAATCCTTGTGATTTTTATATATATATATATAGATATCAGGCTTGAAAGACATAATATGTTTTTAAAAATAATGAAGGAATATTTCTGACAGACTGAGTGTTCAGAAGTATTTTGGCAGGAAGTGTCATTCTTAGGATATTTTTTGAATTTGAGATAGTGTTTCTGGGGGAGGGGTTGATAGCTTATCTTAGGCTAAATAATATGACAAAAAAAAATAAATCAGAAGGCTGGCTGACTCTAAAAATAGACATAATCAGACTGCGGACAGTATTCCAATGCCATCATATGAATAGCCTAAGTATTTATAAGAACCAGACCAAGACGGAGACTTCATTCAGATATGTAGCTATACTTACTTGCTTCACCTTCACCCACAGGAATATTTTCATTAACTATATGAATTTTTGCTGATTTTGGGGCATCAAAAAACCTATTCTTCAATGTCATCCCAAGGTTAATGTTAGGGATTTGTGTAATGAAATACTGTCTTTTTAAAATGTGAGACATGTCAATGACACTTTAATCTTATATGTTAACTTCCATCATCTCACCATTGAACTCTTTCCACAGTATCCTCCAAAATACAGAGTGTGCTTCGCATTGTTTGTATTCTGGGAATACTTTTTCCAAGGAAAATAGTGTATGGGTGAAAGAGATTTGTAATGCAAATTGATTCAAAAGCCTATATTCAACATTTTGTATATTTTCAAGAGGAAATAAAAATGTATGGTTTGTGAAATGTTTGGCACATTGTGTTTTCCACCACCCCCTCCCCCCTTTATTATTTCTTTTTTTTTCTTAGAGTTAATAACTTATTGCTTGATAAATGCTTTTGGCAGACTGCAAAGGAGAGTAGAACCTCCTGAAAGAAATGGAAAATTTTTGTATTTATAATTAGATTTTCCAGAATACAACAACTACTAGTAAAAAATGGTATTTTCAGGGATGTTACTTCCCCATTAGATGTCTTCAAAGAACTTTCCTTGCTCTGTCATGCATTGTTCTAGATGGCCACATAAAGTACTTTTAGTGGCTTAGGTTACAGTTTCTGTAGTGAGCATTTGTATTTACTATAATTAGCTGCCAGCTCAATACTTATGGTAGCTTAAAATGGAGAAGATTAGTGTTATTGCTTGTTTTGTGTCATAGAGCCATTGAATAATCAAGGTCAGAAAAGATATCTGAGGCCACTGAGTCCAATCTTTGACCGATCACAGCCATATCAACTAAACCATAGCACTAAGTGCCATGTTAAATCACGCCTTCTACACCTTCAGGTACAGTGACTCCACCACTTCCCTGGACAGCTAATTTCAATGCTTGGCAAACCTTTTAGTGAAGAAATTATTCCTGAAATGAAGAGGTTGACTTTTATGTTGATTTAAAACAATTGCCCATTAGCACATGGTTAGTAGGAGTATCATGTGGTAGCAGTATGCTTGCAAAGTGCAGTAATTGTGTAGTTTCTAAGAGTTCTAAGGGAGACATATTTAAGAAAGTAAGATCAAACAATGAGAAAAAAGTGAGTGAATGAATATATGCTTAATAAGTATTTGCATCAGTTAAACCAAAATCTTACATTCCAATGAAAAGACATGATAAAAGTTGGCACTCCTCTTTAGAACTGGTTCAAAAAGTCACTTGTCCCTTCTTGTATGTCAGCCAGCATCTTTTCACTCACTATGCTTTCCAGGTCATACTACGGTACTTTTCTGCAGGCTGTTAAAAATTATGACCTAAACTGCAGGAGTATACCAAATGTGTCTTGAGAATCAAGAGCTGTCCACTCAAATCAACATTGAGTTAAGAACAGTATTTGCCAGGGTAAATTTATCTTCTGCTGAGCTGTGTGACAGTAGCTAAACTGTCAAAGATTCCTGAGCTAGCTTTTTTAACGTTGTTATGATGATTGCTAGCACTCATGCTGAATGGTGATGAGTATGCACAGATATGTATACTTGAGGGTTTCTCAAGCATCGTTGCAATAGGCTTTCACTTTGAAATGTGGTTTGCATTTCTGTTATTGTAATTAGTTTAAAAGTTGTATTTATAAAGTGCATTGGTAGGAAGTAGTGAATTTAGTGTGACTAGTGCATTTATGTGAAGCCTTGTGTTTCATACTAACTTTTTTTCAGAATTTACCTTGTGGCATGGCAAATGCTTTCAGATGTTAGACTTCAAAAATATAAAAAACTTGAAAAATAACCCTTCTGACACCTCTTTGTATCTAGTGTATCTCTTTAAATATAAACTGTAATGTGTCTTCGTACTGAATGCTCCAAGTGTGGATTTACTAACTTTTACTGGCTCTGAGTGGTTTCCAGTGTAAAGTGTTTATGGATTTTAGTGAACTGTGATTGCCCCTTCCAGCATGTCTGCCATAATTTTTGAATTTATATCACGGTAAACAAACAGATCAAATAAACACACAACTCTTTGGTTAATAACTGTCCTATACTGTTCAGAAGTCGCATATTTTTCTGTGAATAGAAAAAGACCATGATGAGACGTCAATAGTGTGCAATGTATTTCTTTCACTCCAGACTATTGTTGGGGAAAAAAACCCAAAACAGACCTGTGAATAGGTGGATTCTCCTTTTCCTTGAAAAACTAAACCAAATGACAATAACGAAAGATGATGATTTTTATGGGTAGGCCTAGAGCGCCTCAAAACATAACAGAGGTAGCACCACAACCATAGTTTTTCTTTAGGGGCTAGTTACTGGCCATCCTTTTCCTCATTTTAAAGGCATGCAGGAGAATACTAAGCCATAAGTTGTCAAACAGAGCCCCTCCTAAAACTTCTAGACCTGATATGACAAACACAGATCTCTTTTGGCTGGTACTTCCCTGTTAGTAGAAGTCAACTACCTGAAATTAAGAACAAGACAGACAAGAAGGGGATGAGGAGATGGAGAAAGAATAGGACTGCAGTGCTGCAGCTTGGAATGAAGAGGTACAGAGGAGACACCTGTCTTACAGTGCACCCAAGAGGGCTTCCAAAAGTTGCCAGCTGCCTTATGGATTTAAGTGTCTAACTAATGCTAATTAATGCTAATTTAACATGAATGTTCTTAAAAGCTTATGACGGCCTCTATCCGCTTCTTTGGAGAAGTCAAATCCCAGGGCACAGCATATCAAAGACTAGAAAACTAAATCAATTTGATAATTTCTTTCATATATAGTTTTAACTTTTGATCTGCTACTGTTTCTATGTTAAGGATGAGTGCACTGCTTATTGCTCTTTTGGAACCTGTCTTGGGTTCATTACACTGAGTCTTAACCCTTCTTGCGTTCAAATAGAGTTTTATCAGTAATCAAAACAGAAGGATGGTAAAATAGAAGGAGCACATATGGTAATAAATCCCTTGAAAAGAACACAGACTGTAGCATAAATCTGCCATCTGCTCTAAGATGTACAGACTCCCTTTTTGCTTACTAGATGACAAACAGATTGCCCACCCTGTTAACCCACGCTGAAAGGGATTTTTCTACTGTCTTTCAATAAAATTAGCTGGGCTGAAATTTGCCTTGTACCTGGGCTTGCTCATCTGAACCTCCTTTGTGGATGGAAGAAGTCTAAGGTGTTAATTCTAGAAAACAGTCTCCCCTCCAAGCATCAGAGGTGTTACTCAAGTCATTGCAGTAGCTAGTGATTCTCAAAGCACGGTGAAAGGGAGGGACAAAAGTTTCTACTAATAAGGCAAATCAGTTGTAAACCCACATTTACAATTTAGAAATGCAACAGAATGAGAGCACACTCTTTACGTAATACTTCCTTGTCATGGCTATTTTTTGCAACTGGGATGACTGCACAATGAAGCACTTTTGTTCCAGGTGTTACCCAGCAACATAACATGGTTGCTTGTATGTATAAGTAAGATTTACCTCTGTGCAAAAAGAAATCAGTTCAGTGCTTTGTACTTTCCAAAACTTCAGTTAAAAGTCCTTATTTCTGAGGTAGAGTTGCATGCAGCACAGCAAGACTAGAAGGAAACTATTTCTCATGTCTTCAGAAATGGCTGCGACTTGCTTGCCTTTCACAGAAACCTGCTCCATGCACATGCATTTACTGCCAGGACCATTGGAAACATGTTAGACCTAAGTTTCTGTGGAAGGAATTTGAATCCCTGTCTCCAAAACTTAACTGTTCTGTTCTTCCCTCTGTTAACTGTTACCAATTAACTGGAGGACAGAAGTCCCCAGTGGTGAGCAAATCCAATATTGCTTTGAGTTCTGGAGCTGGCAATAGTGTTCTTAGTGAAGCATAACACCCCCAAGGCCTTAAGCTTTGCCATCCCCCTGAAAAGTCCATTCAGATTAAATTTTCATATCTGAATATAACATAATTGACAGTATTGGTATTTCAAACATCTACATTTGTCTCCAGAGTTAAGATCTCAGACATAAACAAGGCCTTCAAATCTTTTCTCTGAACTCTTGTTGCATATCACTGATCTATGCCCTCATTTGGATCACACAGAGGTTTCAAGACCAGAACTGCAGCTGCAGATAGAGAAACAGACTCTGAAGGAGCTGATCTGCAAGATTGCTAAGCACACTTAATTTAAGCAAGTCCTGATAGAAATCTGTGAAATTTAGAAAACATAGGAAAATATCTTATCTTCAGTAAGAAAACAAATTATATACATACACATACATGAATACATACATATATATGTATGTATGTATAAAGGCAAGGAAACCCCCCCAAACAACAGAGAAATGTAAGAGAGAAAGTTTAGATACTAGGTAGAATGATGGATAGACCATTTATCAGTTTGATTGAACTGGGTTTTCATAACGTTTGACACTTATCTCTCTTAAAGTATTTTCTCAGTGGAAGCATCATAAGTAAGATTATTTTATTTGTTCTTCTGCCTTCTTGAAGGTTTCTGCTGGAAAGCTCCTTAGTTCTACTTTTTCCTGATTTGAGAATTCTTAGGCTCATATGAAAATAGGAGTTGGTCTAGAAGGTAGATGGGAATAAAAAATTTCAGACTAAGTACATTCTTTTCATCTCTAAGATACTTTTTCTCTTTAAATGCAGCTTTACCAGTAATACCCCAAATGCTTTTAACTTTCAGATAAGCAGCAAGGGCATGGATCATAAAGACATACTTAAGTCAGTTAGAAATTAAACTTCTCTAATATCAGCCATTTTCTTTTGGTCAGTATACCTCTGAGTATACCTTTGTTGCTGCATCAGAGACTGGCTCTCTGGAGCTCTCCCTAAGAGTGAATGTTAGAAAACTCTTGATACTGTTTACTGTGTAGCTACTAGTATACTCGCACAGAAATGGCATTGAATTGCTCATGCAAGGCTGCAATTATATGTTTCACTTTTTTGCAGTGAAAAACTACAAGCAACTCCACCTTTTTTTTTTTTCAGTGTGATAACTACCTAACACACCCCTTGTCTTGCTATTTGTTATTATGTGAAGCAGGTTAGCCATTACTCTTCATATAGAGAGAGACATCTGCATCGCTGCCTAGATTATGCTTAACTGAATAAACAATCTAAAGCAGCTCAAAGGGACAAAAGTACCTCACTGTTATCATGAATTGCCTTTTTAATACCTACTAATAAATTGAACTGTGCCAAGAAGCACTCCCAAGAGCTGAAATTCAATTGTGCATTCTGTGAAATTTTTACTGTGATTCTGATGTGGTTTAACCCCAGCCAGCAACCAAGTACCATGTAGCTGCTCACTCTGCCACCAGTGGGACTGGGGAGAGAACTGGAAAGGTAAAAGCTGGAAAACTTGTGGGTAGAGATAAAGACAGTTTAATATGAAAAGCAAAAGCCCTGCACACAAGCAAAGCCAAACAAGGAATTTATTCACTGTTTCCTGTGGGCAGCAGGTGCTCAGCC
>WBMV01007158.1:83520-115460 GCA_013396655.1 Campylorhamphus procurvoides | reverse complement strand
GTCATATGGTCAGGAATATCCCTTTGGTCAGTTTGGATCACCTGTTCCAGCTGTGTACCCTCCTAACCTCCCATGCATCCCCAGATTCCTCATCAGCATGACAGTGTGAAAACCAGGAAAGGCTTTGGCTCTGTGTAATCAGTGCTCAGCAATCACAAAAATATCTTTCTTTTCTACCCCGTATTCAGCACAAATTGAAAACACATATCCATACTAGGCACTGTGAATAAAATTAACTCTATCCAAGCCAAAACCAGCACAGGTTCATAGAATGTTTTTGTTCCAAGTGAGACTGCATANCACTTGGGAAGACAAACACCATCACTCAGAACATTCCCCCCTTCCTCTCTTTCTCCCACTTTGTATACTGATCAAGCCGTCATATGGTCAGGAATATCCCTTTGGTCAGTTTGGATCACCTGTTCCAGCTGTGTACCCTCCTAACCTCCCATGCATCCCCAGATTCCTCATCAGCATGACAGTGTGAAAACCAGGAAAGGCTTTGGCTCTGTGTAATCAGTGCTCAGCAATCACAAAAATATCTTTCTTTTCTACCCCGTATTCAGCACAAATTGAAAACACATATCCATACTAGGCACTGTGAATAAAATTAACTCTATCCAAGCCAAAACCAGCACAGGTTCATAGAATGTTTTTGTTCCAAGTGAGACTGCATAATTCCAAAGAAGTTCCATGTTGTGTTTGTGATATACAATGAACCATTTCTACTAGTCACTTTGTATGTGCCCAAGCTGCTTTACAGGCTAACATAATTTAGGAGTATGTTAGTGAGCTGCTCTCTCCTGGGTGGCATCAGCAACTGGAATGAAGGCACACTTAACTAAACTTACAGTATATCAAGTGATTCAAGAGTGACTACATAATTTTGTTCATTGGCATAAGGAAGGTTAGTAACAATCTCACTTTGTAAGGCTCACTTATTCCCCCTTTCAGAATAGCCATCCAGGATGACCTTGTCTCCTTGACATCTGGCTGAGTACCCTAAGACCAGCTGATACATAAATCTTATCTGCTTTTCTCAAATCTCAATCAGAACTGATGATGCTCATTTTAAAAACTCTTTGCATTCTAAGGCACAAAAAAACTGTTGACAGCTCTCAGTCACAGGATTTACTAGTGTGAAAGCACTGATCCTGCTTCTTAAATTGCATCTGTGAGTGCATTTTCTCACTCAAAATAACCAACAAAAAAACAAGCCAATAGCTCAAATACACACAGAAAATCACAGGCAATATACATTACTTCAGGAGGCTTTATTAGGTGTTGTAGGAGACAAATCCCAAAGACATAAACTGGGCAGCGTACAAATTGTTTTTCAGAATATCACTCTAAAACAGGTTCCTGTTTGTTCTGTGTGCACTCATCCAATTTAGGTCAACTAATAGGGATGTTTAAAGTGCAAACTACCTTGACTTAAGGTACTCTGAGGAGATAAATTAGCTTTACTTTTAAACAATGGCTAATACAGTGATGTAACTGAGTGAAAATAATTAACTCGTATTCTCAAGGGCAATTTCCTACTTGCTCAAATATAAAGATATAAAAGAAATACTTAAACACATTGAAGGCAAGAGTTTTAAATGTTAATCATACCTGTCAAAGTTATATAGATTTTGCAGAAGTCTGGGATAAGTACTCAAACATTTCATGTCCTCACTAGTGATAGTAATGGAATTCCTTTTTAAAGCAAACTTTCATATTGTAATTGCTGATTCTAAAGGCATTCTTTATCCATTATCCTGATGTCTTCTTATATTCTGGAGCAGTCTCATTCTTCCTCCTCGATGGCACAGTATTCTTCTTGTCACATACTACATCTGTGGTGCTGCAGATTCTAGCTAAAAAACATCCAAGAAGCTAAATAATGAAGGTACAGAATAAAAGGTAGATGGAATTTTATTGCCATAAACATGGGAAAACGTAGAAGTATTTCTGAGCAGTATTTCTTCCTCTTGTCTGGAAAAGAGTTTTGAGGACTTCAGTAATTTCAATGATTATGTGTTTGAAGATACCAGACTCAAAGTTTTCTTTCCTTCTCTCTAAAGGTAGTTAATATAAGGTATAGATAAAACTTCAATGGGATTTGAGTATTAGTGTGGTGTCTGTTCATTGACAATACCTGTATTGGCTTTTAATCTATTCACAATTTTTAAAGTTCAGTGTATTTCTTTCATGTACCTTATAACTAAAATCATGCTAAAATTGCACAAAGGTGAGATACTACAACCAGCTGTGAAATATAATTACTTCTGGATTTGATAGAAGAGGAGGCAAAAAATGCTGTAGTTCTTCTGACTGCAAGTCATATATTCCACTAATAATACTGAACACCTCAAAAAAAGTGTATAGCCACTTCTGTTATGCAGTTGCGCTCTCTGCAATCTCTTCTGAGTTATATCTTTTAATCATTCCCAGGCTAGTGTAGCCTGAGTAGAAGCTATAAGAAAAAAACAGTTGGAGTTGCAGGTATAAAAGATTTGGAGCATAAGAGGAGCTTTGTTGATGATTTTTCTCATGCAAAGCATGCTTTGTAACTCTGGAGAGATCAGCACAGGAGCTGAGTGATCCCCGGCAGTTCAAAGCATTAGTAAGAAATGTGAGAATTCCCAGGTTGGGAACTTTCAGTCTGAACACAAAGAAAAGGCAGTGGATGAGGAAAGGGAATGCAGTATGTAGTTGATATGTACTCACAAATGTTATTTTCTTTATATGGCTATATGGAGTATGAATTATAATAAGGCAGCTGTCAAGTTGGTCTCACTGCTGATTTTCACTGAACTCTTGACACACTGGTTTGGTCATTATAGCTTTTTTATTACTGACATCCATGGGAGTCAGGGTTTATATATGGTTTATGAAGTCTAATGAATACAAAAGCAAATATCCTTCCTTGCTTTTTAAATAAGAAAGCACTAGCTTTGCAGAATACTAATAGTTGTTTAGTCCACTGTTACCCAGAGCTGCAAGAACTTTTGCAACTGTAGTGTTTTGATGACTCTCTTGGATTTGAGTTGTGATTTTGTAAACGAGCTTCGATATTTTTGATCTTTTTATAACTGATTTCCAGAGTGGACCTTTTAAGCAGTTATATCGAGGCACTACATTATGGCCATAAAACAAGCTGATCAATATAGATTCAAGCAAAACATTGTTATGAGGACACTCTTTGGAATAACAATGTACCTGATTTTGTGTTACAGCCTTGACTTGGAACTATTTGTCCTATCTAACAACTCATTTAAAGGTCAGATTTATGAATAAAATCACAGGTAAAAAAGAAACTCCTCATGGCTTTGCCTAAAGTCCTGTACATTGTCTGAATATTTATTGAAATCTGGCAGGCTTGGTGACATGATCACTTCCCTGGAGAGCCTGTTCCAGTGTCTGGCCACCCTCAAGATAAAGAACCTTTTCCAAATACCCAGCCTAACCCCTCCTGACACAGTTCCATGCAGTTGTCTTAGGTCATACCACTGGTCACCACAGACTAGAGATCAGTGCCTGCCCTTGCTCTTCCCCTCACAAGGAAGTTGTAACTGCGGTGAGGTCTCCCCTTAGTCTCTTCTCCAGGCTGAACAGATCAAGTGCCATCAACTGTTCCTCACACGGCTTCCCCTCAAGGCCCTACACCATGTTCCTTGCCCCTCTTTGGACACTCTCTAACAGCTTTCTGTCCTTCTTATGCTGCGACACCCAAAACCCTACACAGTACTCAAGGAGAGGCAGCACATGTGCAGAGCGGGAGAACCCAACAATGCTATGCTTGATGCACCCCAAGGATTTCCCACATATGGGAAAGCATGTAGCAATAGATTGGCCTGACTGACTTGTCTCTATATGCTTATATACATATTTGAATTTTCTGTTTGTGCTTATGCCTTCAAACTATTGCAGTTTGAGCCAATCCTTAGCTCAAACTGCAGCAATGTTGATTCTTCCAGTTATAGAAGTCCCCCCTTTAGTCCTTGTATGTTGAACAGCAGACAGCCTTTACAAGCTGAGATACTTTTGGGCTTCCCACTGGCAAACTCAAGCAACTTATGTAGAGCATTTCAAAGGCCTCAAGAAAACTGTTAATCTATTCTAGTTATCATTTCACTGAACTAACATGATTCAGTAAGTTACCTATGCAAAACCAACATAAACAAGTGCTCAACTGTTTCAAATGTCTCTACATTAAGGGCCTTTTTATAGTTTGGTGAACATTATGGGAAAATGTGAAAATGCTCATATTCGGAGGCTCAGAAAACAGGAGGGTAGTAAACATGCTCTGTACTTTAGCTTTAGAAATGCAGTCTTATTTGGGCTATTCATCAGAAGTGCACAGAGGAAAAATGTTTTCCAATAAATAATGCCATCCTTGTTATTTTGCATTTTGGTACCTAAAGATGACGTAGCTATGTTTAAAAGTCATAGACAGAATTAAGATTTCCCTGAGCTGATATAATAAGTTGCACTCTGATAAATCATAAAAATCACAGCTTGTCATGTCACTTACAGACCACCAGTTAAATTCTGTGAAATTTATCTAGAACACCTGTTGCCAACTGTTTTATTATTGTAATTGTCTTTGATAGGATAGGATCACAGAGATTTTTATATTGAAACAGAAAATACTTAACTTTTTTTAGACNAGCTCCTGCTCACTTATCTTATCTCCTACTGAAGTTGCCTGAGTTTTTTTTCCTTGCTCCTTTAAGGCAACAGACATTGCAGACTTTTATGACTCTGTATTTTCTAACTATGTAAATAGTTAGGTTTAAGGTACAAAAACCATCTCTTCATAAAGATCTGTGCTATATTTTATTTGTTAAGGGGATTTATGAGCAAGAAAATAAACTAATACTGTTGAGGAAATAAGTTGATTTAGATTTTTCAAAAGGAAGTTGTCTAAAGGTGACTGGACTTTGAGGGTAACAAAACTGAGGTAAATGCTCAAAATAGAAATACTAGGGAAAAGTTGGAGTAGCAAAGCAGAGGGAAATCAAAAGATCTGTTTTCAAAGGACAACCCAATCTTCTCATCTTCATATGAGAAATTGGGTTGGATAAAATAGAGGTGAAGAAAACATCAATGTGTATCAGCCATGAATTTCAGTCAAATAAAGGAAAAATGTGCAGAATCATTTCTGGTAATTCATATAACAATTCTGTAGTGATGGGAAAGCTTACTCCACAGTTATCTAAAGAGAATAAAATTTGATATTGTGGACACAGACAAAAGTGTGAAAAGACACAATACTTTCATTGCTAGGACTATAACTGAGTCCTATTTTGAGCACAAAGTACTTAACTTTTTTCACGGCTCTGAGATGTGTACAGAAATGCAAATGCTCATTTTAATAATGTCATTTTAATAGTTTGTTTTCTATTTAAATGTGTGTTTAACTGTCTAAATTTAAGTGCCATTTATGGTGCTTTCTGTCTCCTCTATGAAGATTTGGGAAAATATTTCCTGTATATATTTCACTGTGATCTCTGTCCATCTTTATGCCAGACCCCTACATTGTTATCTACTGGTGGCATAAAAATGTACTAGTTAGCATTTGCTCATGTTACAGAATTCAAGTAGCTCTATGGCAAGGATTGAGAAGGAGGTGTCTTGACTGAAGGGAAAACAGACTGAAGTTCTCACAGGAAGAGCAGATGAACTGTGTTAGCATGCAGGCACTAACTTGCTTCTCATAGGTAATAGTGAAAATTTTATTCCTAGAATATTATGCCAGAAATATGCTTGTATAATTTTGAATGAGAAAACTGAGAAGTATATTTGGGCTATAAAATTCAGTTACTTTTCTTGAGTTATAGTTGTAAAAAGTCAACTGTGGTAAATATCAGTATCAAGGACACAGGCAGAAGATTGGAAAAACAGAGCAGTCCAGGGGAGAAAGAGCAAGCATCTTCCCATGGATTAAAAATTTCAGTTTGAACTGATTTGAATAAACATCAAATTAGCACTTGTGATGACAGAATTGTTTTCTGAAAGGGCCATTTCTCATATGTCCTCAGAGCAGCTGTTAAGGAGAAGACATGTGGTGGCATCTCCAGGAGGTATGTAACCCACAAAAAATCCCCAGGCACACTCTTGGGTACTAGAAGGGAAGAACAGCTGTTCAACCGGAGTGTGTATGACCTGTAAGATTCATACTTGGACTTTCTCACAAAGATGTGCAAGAATTAGCAGATTCCTTCTGAATTTACACCTGACAAACATTAATAACCCGGGGAATGATTCCTCCCACAGACCAAAGCTACTGCCATCTTACTGTACTGCCATTTGGATTATCTAGGGCACAGGGAAATAGGCCTTGGGAAAATGCTAAGAACACAAGTGGAGAGCTGTGACAGACATTTGGGAGCAATGCTCATAAAGGAATTTCAATCCACTGGTAGCATCATCATGGTCTTCGGGATCCTGCCCACAGAAACACAATGGTTGCCTTATTTTGAAGGATGACACTCTGCATATGGTACAGATCTACATGCTGAGAAGGAAAGAGGAGCAGTGTAAGGGGTTTCTCCTCCCCTATTAATGAAATTGATTTCTAACAAGCATGAGGATCACTAATGGAAAAAGAGTTTTGTTTTTATGTTCTATGCGTAACTGAGCTCTTACCATGTCTCTGGCTGCCTAAAGTCTATATAGTCTATATAGTTTTGGGTAACTGTACCTGCCGTATACTGTCATCTGATCTTAGCAGCATTTTAGCATTTACTGTGCACTATTGTAAAGTGGAGAATTTTATTTATAAAAAAGGATGAAATCATCAACAAGAAGAAGAAACAGGTTCTGCGTAGTGTAGGCTTACATGTATGGGGTAGTTAAAATTATAGGTTTATCTTTGTAATATTTATGCACAAATCTGTACAGTCTGTCCTGTTACATTTGGCATGTATGGTTTACACAGCATAAAGACAAAATATTAAGATATAAAAACTTGTGTTCGTCTTTTTAGCACTGGCAGAACCAAGGGGTCCATATAGACAGATAAGCCATGTTTTAAGCTTTCACCAACTGACCTATCCCAGAGGTGAGGTAAAACTTGGGTGCTGTCAATGCTTGAACTAGTCTTGCAGAAGACAAATATATGTGTGTGTCTGAAATTTTTGGTAAATCTGTTGCTGAGCAAATTCTTAACCTAATGATTTCATATAGCTGAAATGTGTAGAGTCCTGAGCAACTTAACCTAGCTGAGTTCCTTTAGGCATTGTGAGTTATATGTTGTTGTATGCCAAACCAGAAACTTTATTTCTCTAACCTTCCCGCTTGGCCCCTTGACAGCACTGCTGTCCCTGAAGCAAACCCAGTGACCACTCATGAATCAGCTCAGTTTTCATTTAGCCTACCAAAATAAGACTTGCTTCTCACAAATGCAAGCAGAAGGACATGAGACATACTGCCTCTCTAAAGCACCATACCAGAGCATCTTACCTATCAATCACATGAGTGTTCCCTCAATTTGTATCAGAATACATAAGTAACCCGCAGACTGCAGACCTTTTGGCTGGGATCACCTGTAATTGCTTGAGATAGGGGATAATATAATTTATTCTCTTAGTTTTCCTTTCTTCCAACACACAACCCTGAATGAATCTGGTATTGCTCTGAATTTGTGGCTGGAGTCTTATCTAGAAGAAGCAAGTAGATAATTAAGAAACAGCTAGCTGGAGGTTTTTGCTAGTAGGAGGTATATGTTAATATGTTATATCAGAGAATTAATGAGAATAACAATGCTATTGAAGAAAAGGAAAATTCCTTAGGGAACAGGAATTGCTAAATAACAAGTAGAAATGGCTTAGATTCATGTATTTAGTAGTCACAACCATGCCTGCAGAAGTAAAAGTACAAGGACAGATGTAAAAATACTACATTACTTTGGAAATCGGAAGTACTTTGATAAAAGACAGAATTTAGCTCTTCTTATGTTCCTGAAAGCACAGCCAAATGGATGCAAAGAACTAGACAGTGGGATCTTAGCATGATCATTTAAAAAAAAATATGTAAAAGAAAGTAACTCATGAAAGAAACTTTATTGAAATGAGGATGGCAAACTGACCTGTTGTGGAGATAGAGTTATTCTGTAAAGGGAATAATAATCATGGGTATTAGTAGTGATGAAACAGCTCTCAAAGAGGCAGTTATTACCACTTGGTTAGTGAACTTTTCTTTAAAATGCTAAACAGACCATATCACAAAGGAAAATAAAATACATGAATATGCTGTATGACTACATGTTACAAGGGCTGGTGAAACTTGGTTTTGATTGTTGCAAAAATCCTGAACATCCTTGTAATCAATTGAGAATAATCTGGAAGAGTGGGAAAGGACTTGGAGCTTGTCAGTCTAATGTTAACATTGGTTAAAGTGCTAGAAAAATCGCTTTTGTGAGCATCTGTGGGATAACAATGTCAATTAAAGTACTCTATGTAGATTTCTCAAGTTCAAATAATGCAAACCAGTGCAATCTTCTCTTCTGCTAGAACCAGTCTACTAAATGAGGGAAAAACATGTTATATGAGATACTGGCTTCAGTATATGTCTCTGTCCTGCTTGATATTCTTATTTGCAAACAAAGGAAAGGTGGTCCATCTGAAATGGTCATCCAGTGGGAAAACACAATGCAATTCTCAACCCTGTGCTCTCAGTCAGGGAAGTTGTTCCAGGAGTACTGCAGAAGCCTGTCTATAGCATGCTTCTCCACAAAATTTTAGTTACTGGCCTGGATGATGGGAAAAATAACATATAGAGAAAGTCTGGAGATACCACTGCACTACAGTGTGTTTTAAATATTTTGGAGGAAAGAGAGGAAGACTTGAATTCAGAGTATTCTTACTGTAATAAGAGTTGAAATTCAAAAGAACATTCCTTTTGTGTTCACATAAAAAAATAAATGCAAGTAATAATTTGTATATATTATATTTTTAAACATTAGGTTTTTCTTTAAATTCATGGTATGGGTATATAGACACTAAGGAAAAATATCTTAAAAAGCGGTCAGTGGTCTTGTAGAATTGAGTAACCCTGCAATTCATTGCACTAAACCAAACAACATGGCAGAGGAAGTGTACATATTTTCTGAGGAATACCTGAGTGAGATTCTCATGATTATATGAGCAACTGATGTCATTGGAAGTTACTTCAACTTAAACAAGAGGAGCAAACCAGGCTGGATATGATAAACTCTGGTGAACATTTAGGTGTTTAGGAACAAGCAATCAAGCATAATCACATATCATAGAATCATAGAATTACAGAATCACAGAATATGATGGGTTGGAAGAGATCCATCAGTATCACTGAGTCAAATTCCTGTCCCTGTGTATATAAGATATATGGGGGGAAAAATCACAGAATTGGTTACTCTGAGGGGAGATACTAATGGAACGTGACAGGAAGTGAACAGAAAGGATAGAGTGTATTATTATAGAACTACAGTTGAAAAGCATATTTAAAAGAGCAGTGAATGTCATAGTGTGCATGACAGGCCATATTGTTAATGCTAGAGAGAGGATACATAAACACATCATCAAGTTGCCTAAACAGGCAACACCAGTTTATACGTATGAAGAATTATTTAATCACAGCAAACAAGATATTGCTGATATCTATTTTTCCTTTTTGGCTTTCTTCTGAGGAAAAGGACTCTTGAAATCGGCTGTGAACCTTCCCTTACTGTGTTTGGTATTGCAGTCTGCTGACTCCTTTAGTGGCCCCCCAGTGTAGCTGCAGCAGTTTTTTTGGAAATGCATTGGTGGAGAGTCAGGCATGACTGACCACCTGTCATTTGGTGTGAAATGGAGAAGTACAGTCTGCAGGGGTGTTTCTTGAGGTTTGACACAAGACCTTTTAGTTATAATAAGTAGGGATCTGAATCTCCCTTTAACATTTCTAATTGCAATTTTTTTTTAATTTGTTTGTTTGGTTTTTTGCTTTTTTTTTTTTTTATTTTGTTTTCCTTCTGGGCTGAAGGCACAAGATAGTGGGGGAACCTTCTGTACCTTCCTTACTTAAGACATTAAATTAGTAGAATCCTTGGTCCAGCTTTCCCATGAGGGCTGGGAAGAGAGTGATTTGAGACCAGGAAATCTGTGTGGACAGAAACCTTCCTTTAACCATTGCATGAGACCCCTCTTCTGTGAATAATGTGAACAATAGTTATCAGAAAAAGGATTACAGAATTCTTTATCACAGTATACAAAGAATCTGTTATTTGAATTCGCGCTGAGAAAGGATAAAAGAGTGGAGCAGAGCATGGTCCTGCTTACACAATCCCTAGCTCAAAGAAAGATTCCAGTGTATTGCACCCAATCAGTACTTGAGTAGAAAAAGCAGTGGATATTGGAAGTACATGTGTGTGTATGTAGGCGAAAAGGTGACTTGACCACCTTTCTACAGTCCTAAACTCTGTATAATGGGAATTTTCCCCAGCTTTTCATGGAAATTCATATCAGATGTCAGCGTTCAAAAAAAAGTGAGGTAATTGTATCACTGACATCTCTTTAATGACTGTTTTAAACTGTATCATTCTAGAGTGAGGCCACAGATTCAGTCATCAATACCAAACCACTCCCCACATTATTGAATCATTCACTTATAAGAAATGAATCCAAATCAAACATACAGTTTGTATCTATGTTTATATTTCTTTAGCTGAAGCACACTGTGAAATTCATGACTGGTTTTTTGCCAAATGCCAGCTCCAGGAGTTCAGATGATATTGGTCTTATGGTACAAAGCCCATCAAAAGGTGTGAAAATATCTCAAGCTGACAATAATTTGTGCTGTATCAGTGCTTTTGTGTCATGTGAGGATACTGATTTTGATCTAGTAATTGGAGCCCTAAAAGCCAGACTCAATGTGTCATGAAACTACGTACTGATGCCATAGCTGCAGGTATTTTCACAAGTACATTCCAACTGGTTTAGAAAAACTCCCTCTTGCTTTGCTTCTGAAATGTGTCATGGTTTAACCCCAGAACTAAGCGCCATGCAGCTGCTTGCTCACTCCCACACTGTCTGCCTCCCCCTCACTGAGGAGGAAAATCTGGGAAAAATAGTGAAACTCATGGGTTGAGATAAGAACACTTATATAATTGAAGCAAATACAAATACTATTATTGTAATATTATTAATGATTATAATATTAATGATAATAATAATAATGACTGTAATGAAAAAGAGAGAGAGATTGAGAGGAATGTAATCCAAGAGACACAAGTGATGCTCAATACAATCTCTCACCAGTGCCCAGCCCAGCCCACCGATGTGATCAGCCCTCTTGGCCAAAACCTTCCCCTCCTCCAGTTTATATACTAGGCATGACATTCTGTTGTATGGAACATCCCTTTGGCAGTTTGGGTCAGCTCTCCTGGCCGTGTTCTCTCCCAGTGTCTTGTGCACCTGCTCACAGGCAGATGCTGGGAAACTGAAAAGTCCTTTATTTAGGGTAAGCACAAACTGGCAACAACCAGAACATCAGTATGTTATCATCATTTTTCTCATACTGAACGCAGCACTGTACCAGTCAGCAGGATGAAAATTAGCTCTATCCTGGCCACAACCAGGACTGGATGCATGTTCTTATTTCTATATTGAAGTTTGTTATCACCTCACTTTCAGCAGTGCCAGAATGCATGAGCTGTGCTGCACCCTGGGCCATGGGAAATAAGTATCCTCCAAAATGTTATTACTTGTTTATTCCTTTTAGACTGGACAATCTCAGTGATTCAGTGATCAAATTTTCAGACTCCACTAAGCTATGCAAAATCAACTGAGTGATGTCTTGTGGCATGAAATAGGAATGAGTAGCCACAGGCAGAAGTCACTTGGATTACCTTTGTCACTTTGTATGTGATGTGCATAGCACTTCATGTATGATAAAACCAAGAAACTATTCTGGACAAAACAAGGTTTATTCTGAGAGAAGAGGGGAAAACCATATATCACAGCTAAAATTATCATGCAAAGAAAAAGGGGTAGTGAAACATACTACGGATTCTGACCACAGCCAAACCCTCAGCTTTGTCCTGAGCCTACCAATTGTCAAATAGCCTCAAATGGCCTGTACTCTGCAAATGACAAAAAACCCTCTACTTTGCAGTGGAGTCAGAATAAATGAGTTACTGAACATTAAAATTTTTTTTTTCTTTTTTAAAAAATATTCAGAGAATTGCTGTGTATTAAACATACATTTATCATGCCCAACCAATGTGAATAGAATTTACAAGTCATTATAAAATCACAGACTGGAACGGGATTTATTAAGGTTGAAAATATACTAAACCTACATTTTCCTTTGAAATAAAGGTGATTTTGAATGTTTCAGTTTTCAAAATGAGTGAGTACTTTAACGTTCAAAGAATGAATCAGGGGAAGCAGCTCAGTGCTTATGAACAGGTGTAGAAATACCTCCAAAAATGACTGTCAATATGACTCTTTATGCAGAAATGTAGTGTAAAAATACGCCACAAACTTTAAAAAAACTTTTTAAAACTGGCAGAGATGATTACACTGAAAGTTCCCATAATCCTTTAATTTTCTTCTGTAGACTATTCTACAGCTAAAAACTTTTCTGTCTGTAAAGAAAAAAAGATATTAAAAGTGTAATTGATGTACATTAGGACTGGAAACTGAAATGTGACTGGATCAAACTGGATCTTTACCATGTGCTTTAACAACAAAAGTGTGAAATACTGGGCCAAACTATCTAAGGTTGGTTTTGTTGGTGTTTTTTTTTGTTGTTTGTTTGTTTGCTTGTTTGTTTTTTTAATGACCAAATGCCTTCAAATCAAAATGGAATAATAAACTATTTGGATAAGTGTTGGGGTAATTGGGAGAAATAAAATAGCCTGTGCCATGTAAAAAACCATGTTAAATGACCTTCAGGACTTAATTTTAACAATGCAAACCTGTCCTTTCACTTGCTGAGAAAGGACCTGTTGTACATTTTTCTCATTTGATGGATATTGCTAATTTCAGCAATATCCCATTTCAACAATTCTAAGGCTGCTGTCTAGTTTGGTGCCAGTATGAGACAAAAAGAGAAGAAAATACAGCTGTGTAAACGAAGTAGATTAACAAAATTTAGAACTATATGAATCCTGCACCCATTTAGAGGAGCAATCCTTTCTCTTCTGGAGTCTAGGCAGTTTATCACAGAAGATTCCTGAAGTGTGAAATTGTTCAGGTTTGCATAACAGGAGGGTGTGTATGTGACACATCAGACATCAAGTTAAAAATGTGACAATACACTTGAATCATCTACCACTGCAGTTCCAAGTTGCTAAACAGTAGCCAAAATTTGCCCATGCACTATACTCTACTTTGCCTGGGATACCTTAATCTCTGGTCATTTGCACTTCCACTCTATTCCTGTGCGTTGCTGGTACCATTACTAAAAGACATATTGTGTCAACTACCACCTTCTGGGTGCTAAGAGAGTTTGTCAGCATATCTGTGGGCCTTTTCACACATTTCATTTCAGTGCCCAAGAGCATTCCAATTTAATTGACTGGAACAGTGTAAGCTGCCTGCCTTGGTCTATACCGTATGTGGTTACAGAACTAGGTGCTGTCAATGACTGATGCTTCCCAAGCTGTTTAAATTATTAATAGAAACTAATAACTGAAGTAGTAATTAAATACATGAAAATGCCTACTTTTTTTTCTGTTACTGCTTTCTTTCCATTAGGTAAACATTTCTAAATGTACTCAGCCTAATTTTTGCCCCTTATGTTTCTGAAATTCCCAGTCCATTAATATGTAACATCTACAAAAACATGTGTTTTACTTTATATCAAGTGTGACCCAATCTCTCAGAGTAATAAATAGTGGATATGTGTAGCTAAAAATTGATCAGGCCTATTTCTGTCCAATACTAGCTTTTATTTGTTCATTCATTTCCTTCAGTATTTCCACTCCATATATATGAGAAACATCTGGCACGTTTCCAGCTAAATGATGACCTTTAGCAGCTTGAGTCAGCTAGGACGCTGACTTCTTTCATCAGAATGCTGAGCTGTTTCTTCTACAGTGTGAAAGCAGTTCTTGCACTTTCTATTGTCTTTGCATGATTGACTTCCTGAAGTCTGTAATCAATTGGTTAGTTTCTTCTTTAAATATTTACTAAGCTATATTCTCCTTTTCCCAATATGCATTAATTCCAAATATGTTTGTTACTCCATCCACAGAAAAATCCCACCCCAAGCCCCAAACAAACAAGACATCTCTAGAGAATATGATATAAACTGAGCTGATTTGATATTTAGAACTATTGCAATGTATTTCACAAATACTTCATTACTTGAATTACTTCTGTTAACACAGAAGCAGTTCATGAAATTTCCTACATACATTTCAACTTATTTCAGTGTTTTCAGGTGCACATGGCAGTATTGGCAACATCTCTGGCAATTCCTTGTACTTCACTGCAGCCCAGGCAGTACATGAGATCTGGTTTAATTTCAGGATTGCTAACCCAAACTCACATGATGACTAAGAGACAGCAAGCTCTATAGGAAGCTTATAAAATTCTATTTGCCAAACTCAAAAATGAGTCGTTTTATCCTGGAATTGCTGAGGATTCTGTATTATATTTTATAAGGCTTCTTGTATTTTACCTGTTAATTGATTTCTAATCCCAGGTGGCTGAAAGAAAAAAATAGAGGTACCTGTCTGGAGTACCATCACATGTTGTTACATTCTAACTACTATTTGTACATATATGTTTATAGGGCATTCTCACCTACTTATGTTTCAAGACCATATGCTCTAGTAATTCCCTCTTGTGTCCATATCACCATTTAATGTGTTGATCTGATTTAGGGATTTGACAGATTTATCAGCTTCCCACTGAAGCAAGTAAAGAGTACCGATCTGTAGCCTCAAGCAAACATGCAGCTATGTGATTTCATTAAGTAGCACTGCAGAATGTAAGTGCCTGCCAGTTTCAACACTTTTAAAAGTATTTTGCTGAACAAGTAGTTATCCCTGAGCATTCAAATAGTCCCACTGAGGTCCCTGGAATCACTAGAAGTTAAAAGATGCGTTTTACTACTGTATTTGTGGGCTTTAAACTCTTCACAAAAAGACTGCCAAAAGCAGAACATTTACCATTCCACTTTAATCTGCACATTATACATTTTTAAAGAGAATTGGCATAGCTTTTGCAGCTTCTTTGGTCTTTTTCATAGCTATTAGTTGAATTCTAAATGGAATTCTCAAAATTGGAGCGCCTTCTAACACCTGACATATATTTTAAAATAAGGCAAATTGGCAATTTCTGATTGTCAGCTAAAATACATTTAAGCACGTTTTCATTCAATTTCAAAAGATGAAGTTCTTTTCTTGCAGCTTGATACCTAAGGCATTCCACCATCCCAATTTCTTTCCAACAAATGAAATATATTTTAGTTTTCTAGAGGTATGCATTGATCTAGCTTACAGTTATCATGTTTGAAATCTTGCTTAACTGATTAAGAGAGCTGCTCACAGTCTATATTTGGTGCAGAATTTTAACCTAGTGAAAATGTATGAGAACTTTGAATTTTGGTGGAACCAGGATCACAGGTTTCATACTCTTATCTCTGAGATTATTTTCTGTCATTTTCTGGTTCCTTTCTCTGACTTTTACAGGTAGTTTGTGTCATGTGTGGCATCTAAAGTGACATACGTGTTTTCATACGCAATGGTGTGGCTGCAATTTACATATGATGTCTTTGCAAAAAAAGGTTTGTCCTGGGTAACAAATAAGACATTTAGTCTTGGCTATAAAAACCTTTATGGCACAGCTGACAGGCCTTGCTCCATTATTGTTGTACACCTTAAACTGTGGAATGCTTCCTGCCAGTTAAACTATAATGCGAGAAAATGTTGCCATTGATAGTGACTTGTATATTTCACAGGGGTAGGCTTTGCTTAGGGAAAGGAATAGGAATGGCAGAAGTTTAGGACAGGGGTCTTCAAATTGGTGTGTCCACCCCAGAGTATGCAGAAGAAAATCTGCTGAGTGTGGGCAGAATATTTCTTGTACCATTAATAAATAAATAAAATAATATTTGAAACAGTCTTTATTTTATTTTTATCTTTTTTATGTTGTATTTTATGTGCATTTTATAATGTGCACAATATACTAGTAGAGTAAGAAGAAACAAACAAATCAAAAAGCCCCAAACATATATTCAGGCTGCACAGTAAAAAGTTCAATGACTGCTCTAAGGCAGAATCCTAGAAAGGAGCAAATGCATAGTCACTCTACAGCTAAAAGCTTCCAGAAGCTTGACAGAAGCTGTGCTCCTAGGATTTAATTTTTAGAACTAGGAATTTATAAGACAAGCTATGGGATGCAGCTTGATTTTTTGAAAAATACATATCCAAGTACAGTTATCCAGTGAACAAATAAAGAGACATAACCATGTATCTGCACTTAGAAATTATTAGATATTTAGTCCAGTTAAGGATCCTGTTGTGAAAAAAGAAGATCCAGCCTACAGATATCCAAAACTTCTGATCTCTCACGCAGCTCACGGTCTGTCAGTCTAAAATTGTAAGTATGAAGGTAAGTGCACATCCCTGGCCTTTGAAATGAGACCACTACCTGGCAAATTCAGAGAAAAATGTTAAATTATGAAATCTGATCTGCCAGGAAGAAAATGCCTGACTAGTTTAGTGCTGCTTGCCGTAAGGAAGAAAAGAAAGGAGACGGTCCCAGCCGATGGCGGGATGAGGGCTACAACTCATTTATTCATGGGAGCATGGGACTTATATAGGGTCAGGGAGGAGCTTGGAAAGTGGGAGGAGTTTGGGGGCGGATCGTGGCAAGAGGGGAAGGGCTAATAGGGAAGGAGGGGAATACAGTCAGGGCGTGGCCAGCCTCACATGATGACTCTGGGATTGCATCACCAGCCAGCCAATGGGAAATAGGGAATATACAGCCAATGGGAAACCGGTAACCACCACCAATCACAATACAGCATACAGATTCAAAGGGAATGACTATGTATAAAACAGGAATTTGTGAGTTCTGAGGTAATTGTCCATTTGTGGTATTGATAAACTGTTCATCCTGGCTGTTCTGGCAGCCTTTGAGACAGTGTTCTCTGACAGTTTAGATTATTCTAAATTTGGGGAAGACCCCCTCCTGGTGCAGAAAGACAATTTACTGATTGCAAGATATGGACATGTTGGAAGGAGGCCAGAGAAGAGGCACAAAGTTGACCAGAGAGTTGGAACAACTCTCCTGTGAAGACAGGCTGAGAGAGTTGAGGTTTTTCAGCCTGGAGAAAAGATGACTCCAGGAGACCTTACAACACTTTCCAGTATCTAAGGAGGACTACAGGTGAGCCAGAGAGGACCTTTCTAAAAGGACATGTCAGGATAGGACAAAAGGTAATGGCTTTAAACTGCAAGGTTGGAATTAGATATAGGGAAAAAATTCTTCCCTTTGAGGGTGGTGAGGCACTGGCCCAAGCTGTCCAGAGAAGCTGTGGACATCCCATCCCTGGAAGAGTTTCAGGCCAGGTTGGATGCAGATTTGAGCAGCCTGGTCTAGTGAAAGGTGACCTTGCTTGTGAATTGTTCTCCCTATGAACAAATGGATATTTTTTTATTTATAGGGATTAAAATACTTGTAATCAAGAGATAAATAGAGAGACAAATTCTGACTCCACACTTTCTTTACTGTTCTCCATTTAGAACATGAATGATCAGTTAATGTCAACTAACAATGATAAATATGAAAATAATAGTTTGAAAAATCCCCTGTCCTTACTGAAGACAATGGAAAGAGCTTCAATGCAAAAACACCTTGCTTTTAAAATAATCAGAGCTTAATCTATTGCTTCTGTCTGAATTTTGAGTATCTTTGAGCAGTTGGCTTGCCAATATATGTCAGCGGGATGTATCCATGCAAGCAGAACTATATGTTTGCTGAGCATTACATATGTGTTGAAAATGCTTTGTGAAACTCAGCTCTCTCTCTCTAGCTGAAACAAATGCCAGTCATGAACAGAAGAAAAAATTTGTTGTTTGACAGTTCCAGCAGTCTGTTTATAGATTGACTTTTGCTTGCCTTAATCTTTATTTTCATGTAATTCTAAAGAATGGTATTGGAAAGCTGTTCATATATACTTGGTAATCCTACTGCCCTTATAACTGTAGAAGTTATACTAAAACCTGTAGAGATTTTCCTGAAGCACAAACTGCTTTAATTTATTACTGACTGCATTCATCCTGTGTCCATTTTGTGACTATCATCCTATGAGGAATTGAAAGACCCACCTCAGGTATGAAGGAAAACAGTAGCTAGTATAGAAGAATTAGACTGATAAAGATTCACCTTCAGTGAACCTTAACAGAAGATGAATAAAAAATGGAAAAATGAGTTAGAAAAAGTAACACTTACATACGAGAACTTCTTTTGAGGTGATCTTCATTACAATGGCCCCCAAAACAGTAGGAAAACAGAGCTGCTATATAAGTAACAACAATTATAAAGACAACATTTGTTAAACTACCATCAGAATGACATGATAAACATTACAACAAAAATTTGCATGTGCCGAAGTCAGGAGTGCAGCTCCAACAGGGCTCTAACAGAGCTCTAACAGTTCAGGGTTACAAGAAGATATGTTATTATTGTCTCACAGAACAGTGTGCAGTTATTTTAATGATGTTTGATGTATGCATTTTTATACTGCCTGTGCTTTAAAGGAATTACACATTTGCATCCACTATCTTGCATCTGATGATACTATCTTCATTTGCATCTGTATTGGATCTGACCGAGGTGGAGGTCATTTCCCCACAGCAGCCCTCACAGTGCTGTGCTTTGCATGGGTAGTTAGAAAGGTGTTGATAACACACCAGTGTTTTGGCTGCTGCTGGGGAGCACTGGCACAGCATCAGCACCATAACATCCCTCCTCCCAGCTGACGGCAGGATCCTGGAGGGGGAACACAACCAGGCCAGCTGACCACAAATAACCAAAGGGATATTCCCTACCATATGACGTCAGCTCAGAAAAGCTAAGAACAGGAGAAGGAACAAGGGGGCATTCACTATTTACAAGGTTTGCCTGCTGAGAAACCCCTATGTGCACTAAAAGCCCTGCTTCCCAGGACAGGGCCACCCATTGCTTGGTGATGGGAAGTAGAGAATAAACCTTGATATTTCTCTTTGCATGTGCGCATGCATACTTTCACTTTTGCTGTAGTAAAATGCCTTATCTCAACAGACAAGTCATTTTCCATCTTGTTCTCTCTCTGTCTGGCTGGGGAGTGATAGAGCAGCTTGGGGGGCATCTGCTATCCAGCCAAGGTCAACCCACTACAGCATCTCATTAAGAAAGGTGGGACATGCTTTATTAGATGAAAAAGGTGCAACTATTATTGTGGTACAGAGTGAACAGAAACAATGTCTATTCAACAGTAATTTTTTCAGCCTACTTTCTTTCCCTATTTAACCATCTTAGAACATGGAATAATGGATTATTATGTACAGCAGCGAAAATCTTCATCCTACACTCAGTGACCAGCTTCAGTGGAAATGAGTATTATATTTTTGCCTGTGCCCATGTGACTGAGGATATTATATTTTAGCTGTCTCCAGGTTGTTATATTTTGTGGCCATTGATAATTACATTTTGATTTAACTATCCTGATTTACAGCAGCTAGGAAACCAAACTCATATCTCTTAATAGTTAGATTTATTCCAATCAAATTCCACTGCTCTTAATCCAAGAACATTCTTTTTTTATTATTATTATTTTTTAGAAACTTTTTAATTTAAATTTAAATGTTGATTTAAATACTGAAATTAATTTCTTGATATCAGAAACAGAAACTAAATTGCTTTCTCAGGTGAAAATTTCACTTTTGTCAAAGTAAGGTAAAAAAGCTCTCAGGTAAAAGAACTTTATTGGCTCCCTTCTAGTGGGACAATGTTCCAAAAGTCACAACACAAAACAGCTCAGAAGTAATTCTGTTTGTACAGAAACTTATTAGAAAGAAATATGAGGCAGAAAAAAAGGAGATAGAGGTTATTTCAGGATTTTCTTAATATATAAATAGAAAGCTTGCTATTAAAAATGCAAAAACCTATTTATAATCCTTTACACAACATATAATTAAACTTGTCAAACTTTGCCAAATGTTAAGTAAGGGCCAAGAGCAAAATATGCTTTCTTATTGAACCTGACATTTTAATGACCTTAATTACATTAGGGTAAAAACTGTGCATAAAGAGACATGAACAGATTATGTCATGCTTTTGAACACACATTTATCATTAACTGTATGGGACTGCAAAATCTTTCAGTAATTTCTCCAGTAGTTACATTCTGCATAATTGCCCATTGGGGAGTTACGCCTTCCTTTAGAACTCCAGTTTGTGTCCATTGATTTGTCTCAATGAGTGGAGCTTCTCCCATCTGCAGTGATTTCAATACAATTTACTTGACTTTTTGTAGACTAATAGAAAAAAATGCACTGAAGTGTTGAGAAGAGATACACACAGTGTCCTGATCCCACAAGGCTAAAAAGAAAGGATTTCTGGTGATAAAGGTGCAGAACAGGCATTTCTCCCTTTTTGAATTTTATGTACTCACCTACCACTTAGTGAATTATCAGGCAGAATCATAGAATCATTGAGGTTGGAAGAGACCTTTAAGATAATCAAATCCAACCATCCACCTAGCACCATCATGGTAACCCCCAAACCATATCTGCACCAGATCCAGATGCCTCCAGAGATGGTGACTCCACCACCTCCCTCAGCTATCTATTCCGATCTCTGACTACCCTAACAGTGAAAAAATGTTTTCTAATATCTAATCTGAATCTCTCTTGTCTCAATTTAAGGCCATTTTCTCTTGTCCTCTCACTGCAGGAATGATAGAAGAGACTGGTTCCCAACTACTATAACTTTCTTTCAGGTAGTTGTAGAGAGAGATGAGGTCCTCCCTGAGCCTTCTTTTCTCAAGACTAAAACTCAGCTTTCTCAGCCATTCCTCATAAGACACATTCTCTAGTCCTTTCCAGAGCCTTACTGCCCTTCACTGGACACATTCCAGCATCTCAATGTCCTTTTTGAAGTGAGGGACCCAGAACTGAACATAATACTGAAGGTGCAGCCCCCCCAATGCCAAGCACAGGGTGATGATCACTGCCCTGGTCCTGCTGGCCACACTGTTCTTGATACAGGCCACTGGCCTTCTTGGCTATGTGGGCACAGTGCTGGCTCACACTGAACTGGCTGTCAACCACCACCCCAGGTCCCTTCCTGCCAAACAGCTCTCAAGCCACTCCTCCCCCAGCCTGTACCACTGCTTGGGGTTGCTCTGACCCAAAGGCAGGATCCAGCCCTTGGCCTTATTGAGCCTCATGCAGTTGATCTTAGCCCATTGATTGAATCTGTCCAAGTCTCTCTGTAGAGCCTTCCTACCCTTGAGCAGATCAACAGTCCCACCCAACTTGATGTCATCTGGAAATTTACTGAGGGTGCATTTAATCCCCATGTCCAGATCATCAATAAAGATGTTTCAAAGGTCTGGTCACAAAACTGAGCCCCAGAGAACAGTGGTAGGGAGCATCCATCAACTGGATTTAACTCCATTCACCAAAACTCTCTAGTCTAACCATCCAGCCAGTTTTTACCCAACGAGGAGTCCACTCATCCAAGCCATGAACATCCAGTTTTGTGAGGAGGATGCTGTGGGAGATGGTGTTAAATGCTTTTCTGAAGTCTGGAGAGACTACATCCAGAGCATTTCTCTCACCTAGTAAACAACTGTGTTGTAGAAGGAGATCAGGTTGGTCAAGCAGGAACTACCTGCTTTTCATAAATCCATGTTGGCTGGGCTTGATCCCTTGGTTATCCTGTGTGTGCCGTGTAATAGCAACTCAGGATGATCTCTTCTATAACCTTGCCCAGAACCAAGTTTAGACTGACAGGTTTGTAGCTCCTCAGATCATCCTTACAGCACTGTAGATGAGTGTTACATTTGCTAATTTCCAGTCAGCTGGAATTTCTCTGGTTAACCAGTACTGCTGGTAGGTCACTGAGAGTGGTTTGGAAAGCTCTTTTGCCAGTTTCCTCAATTCTCTGGGATGATCCCATCAGGGACCATAGACTTGTGAGTGTCTAATTGGCATAGCAGGTCACTAAACATCTCCTCCTGGATTATGGGGGCTTCACTTATCTCCCCATCACCAGCTTCCACCTCAGGGAGCTGCGTATCCTGAGGACAACTGGTCTTGATACTAAAGACTGAGGCAAAGAAGACTTTAAGCACCTCTGTATTTTCCTCGTCCCCTGTCACCACGTTATCCTCTGCAAATGATGAAGACTAACCTTTATTCTCCTATTGTTGCCAATGTATTTATAGAAATTTTTTTGTTGTCTTTAACTGTAATGGTCAAAACAAGTTCTAGTTGTGCCTTGGCCCTTCTAATCTTCTCCCTACGTGACCTTGTGATATCCTTGTAGTCCTCCCAAGTTACCTGACGCTCCTTCCAGAGGTGATTGATTCTCTTTTCCGCCCTAAATTCCAGCCGAAGTTCTCTGTTTAACCAGGCCTGTCCTCTTCCCTGACAGCTTGTCTTCCAACACATGGGGACACTTTGCAGCTGCATATTTAACAATTCCTTTTCAAAATACATCCAGGCTTCCTGGACTCCTTTGCCCTGCAGCACTGACTCCCAAGGGGCTCCGTCATTCGATCACCTAAACAGGCCAAAGTCTGACCTGCAGAAGTCCAAGGTGGAAGTTCTGCTGGTGCCCCTCCTTACTTCACTCAGCACAGAAGACAGTAATCTTTCATGGCCACTGACCACCACATCACCCACTAGTCCTTCTCTGTTCACAAAGAGTGGGTCTAGCAGGGCGCCTCCTCTGGTAGGCTCATTTACCCATTGTGGTAGGAAGTTGTCTTCCACACATTCCAGGAACCTCCTAGGCTGCTTCCTCTTTGCTGTGTTGTACTTCCAGCAGACATCTGGCCAGCTGAAGTTGCCTATGAGTACAAGGGTTGGCTACTTCTGACAGGCACTTGTACAAAGCCTCATCAATCTGTGTTTCAGGTAGGGTGGTCCATAACAGACTCCCCACCATGACATCTGTTGTGCTGACTGAGTCTTTCCCATGGGCACTCAACGTTGTCACCCTCATCATCATCAGTGTCCACAGAATCAAAACACTTCCTAAGTACAGTGCTACCCCATCACCTCTCCTGCTTCACCTGTCTCTTCTAAAGAGCTTGTAGCCATCCATTGCAGCACCCCAGTAGTGAGAGGTGTCCCATCACATTTCCATGATAGCAGTCACCACGGAGAAGGTTACAGCCACAGTTTGAAACAAATCCATAAATGAACATCCAGGATTTGACTTGTATAAGAAATAGAATGGGTAATTATTTTTTCCTGTAGTCCTCTCATGTGTGGTTTAAAGCCAGATGTATTATTACTTGAATGATATTGCAGACACAGAGTCATAAATACCACCTTCCTCAGCTCTAGTCTCTTTCATTGTCTTGCAATAATTAAATACAAGCAAATGTATCCCCATGATAGCAATGTTACTCTGACATCAAGAAAAACAAAAATATGTGCATTTATGCAGAAAAAAAAATTACTCCCTTATTTGTTTGAAAAGCTTTAGCCACTATAATTACTCACAAAGGTCTTTTAGAAACAGAAATGGAGAATAAGCAAAATGCAATTGAATTCAAGGGTGATATCATAATATTGATTTCTTACTAGAATTGAATACGGTGCAGAAGAGAACTGATATAAAGTGAACAGTATATGTATAACTGCACTACTAATTTACATGGAATCATCTTTAGAAAAATCCAAGAATAATTTTATTCAGGTAGTGAATAAATGTTGTTTGTTGGTTCACATAATCAGGGTGTTGAATGGGGGAAAACAAAATGTCCCACAGGTATTCAGAGGGGGAAGGAATAAAGAGGCTTTTGCCATACTCCTTTTTCTTCTAAAGGAGATGGACAGAAAAAGGCAACCACCAGCATTTTACTCTCCTCTCTGGAGAAGTGGAAAGAAGGAAATTAATTGCTCCTCTCATGGACATAATTCTACTCTTCTTTACAGGAATGCAAATGCACATTGCAACAGAATACAGGTGAAAAAAATCTTATCCAACCTTTCATGACTAACATAAAATATGTCTTATCAAGAAAAACTGTAACGACCTAGAGGGATGTATGATGTACTGGATGCGTAAAACATACTGTGACTCTTTGGTATGAACAGTCATTAAGATAAAATTATTGAAGAGAATGGAGAAGAAGGGTCTAGTTAGTTAGAATCTTCATAACACCTCGTTTCAGGTATTTAATTTTTTCTTTTTAATATAGTGGCAAAGATATTGGTGCTACAATGACAAGTTCTTGAATGTAAATAATTGGAGACAGTCTCTAACAAATGTAATAAGCTTCTAGCTTTGCAACTAAATTCATTACAACACATCTGTTTTTCCTTTTTTTGAACCGAACTGAATGACAACAGAAACTGTGAAGAGGGAGTTCACATGACTCGACTAGGAAGGGAATATTGAGTATCTGTGGAAGATATGTTGAAGGTCCTGAGAGTACAGAAATTTTGCCTAGATCTTAGGAGTTTATAAACAGTGTTAAGTAGGATAGAAGAGCAGAGGAAAAAAAAAACCCAAACCAAACCAAAACGTGGGAAAAACTAAATGTCATCAAGAAATAGGACCAGCACCTGAGATATAACAAAAAATCTCCCATACTCTCACAGTTTTAAGAGCTAATCAAATCTCACTTCAGATGAAGCTTCATTACCTTTTTTCCATTGTAACAGACAAGGTCCCTATGGTTTATCGTAGTAAACTCACCCATTAGATTATATCATGTGTTACTCTCTTTGTGTTTCAAAGTGCAGTGGTTAGTCAAAATATTCATTGACTTCATTGTATATCTTCCTTTGCTAGTCTCCTGTAACAATCAACTGGTGAATGGACTGGAAATGAGGTGTGGGGGTAATAGCCTAAGCTACTCATCTGTACCCTAGTCTGTTCCACTCCTGACTTCCCTGGTCAGTTTAAGAGAGGCCACATTGTTGCTGTGATGAATACGCTGAACTGATTATTTCCTGGCAACACTGAGGGCACATCTAAGTGGATTCAGAGACTGTGAACTCTGTCCAGCAGGTTTATTTTGAATTGGCTTAATCCCATACAAACATAACCAAAAGGAGGTAGTAGTGATACCTTTCATCACTCTATACCCAAAACTTCAGGATTTTTTAAACTATTTGGAAATAGCAATTACCTGGGGTTTCTATCTCTGCTGATGGAATTTATTATCTAAACTACTTTGGTGAAATTTGGTATCTGAACTACTTTGGTGAGAATAGGCTAAATAACACTCTTCTCCTTAGCATTTGATATTGTAAGGACTAAGACGCTGTATGCTCGAGACATCAAGTTCTGTGGATCTGTTTTTTGTGGATTTCTGGACTTCATTTGTTACATAGGAACATTGTGTGATCAACTTAACTTGAACCCTGTTAGTTAGTAAGGCACCTAAAAGTTAATGAACAGTAATAGTGAATCAAGCTTTATAAACTAGCATGACGTATGGGATGCTGCTAAAGGGACATTCCTGCCTTATACGATATTCTTGGCCTCATACCCTGGCTGCCTCAAGCACTAGCATTTGTGCATGGTACAGTGATTGTACCAGGAAGACTCATAAAGGAAAAAAAGGCAGTTGCAGCTGAATAATTCCTCAAGAGCACTTTACTTAAAGCAAGAAAACACAATGACTTTTCTTCCTGAACAATGTTGCAGATTTTTTAGAATACCTGGTAGTTTACTACTGTGCCAACTAATGCCCTAGGTAAAGGAGATTAATAGATCAGCAGTAGATTAAAAGACAATATCCTCAAGGCCTTTGTCAACATCAGTCTAAAAGCAGAGTTTGTGTGGGCCTTTGCAGCTTTGTATGACTCATCTCCGTAGATAAAATAAACTTTTTAATTTCGAAGGATAAAGTTAGTTCGCGAAGACAAGATGTATAACATCTATACATCAGCCCTGCTTGTTCTGAGTTCTACTTTTAAAATAATAGTATTATATTCATTTCAATGTAAGAAAATGAAATTTAAATCATAGTAACATTTAAAAAAATTTACATGGATTAATATACTACTTAACTGCTGTCAGTACTGTTGAACTCTGGTCAGCATGCATAAACCTGAAGAGTTTATACCCTTTATAAGCAATACAGTTTGAACACTAGCTTCTGTCTTTATTGATTAAGGACACAATGATGCTATGTGATTTACTTTAGATCTATAATGTAGTATTGAATCTCTGACATGATAAGAGCAGAAGTCATCAGTTGCTATACCTGCAACTCAGTTGTAAGACTGAAATACCCTAGTTTTGTTTTGGAAAATATTGGTTTTGGAAAATATACTCATTTGGATTGGTCTCATAGCTAAAGATGAGGGCTGAAGAAGTATAGCTAGAGAATGAAGATGTTTTTTTCCAAACCTACTGTTCTCATAGAATAATTCATCTTTTACCTTGTCTCTGAAGTGAAATACTGTAGGTATATAAAAATGGCAAAAATTATCCTTGCAATAAAAATTTTTTGAGCATAAATCTCCTTAAGCTAAAATTTATTTGAATGTATTTTAATGCTCTTTGTATTAAATCCCTTCTCTTTTTTTTTTTTTCTTTTTTTTGTGGAGGGTGGGAGTTGGGGAAGGGTGGTGTTCCAGAGGTAGGAAAGAACAAAGCAAAAAATCTTGGATACGTCTACCAAAATGTGGGGAAATTGTGTAAGATCTAGAATACTTTTGGAATCTGATGCGGTATTGTCACCAAATACTTTAAGCCAGGTACATCTTTTGCTATGAGATGAATTAGAATGTTAAGTAAATACATGAAATAATCTTAACTACCCACAAGAAAAATCCTGATTTAATGGACAACTCCTCAGTGCTAATCAGCAATT
Source organism: Campylorhamphus procurvoides (assembly GCA_013396655.1). NCBI lineage: Eukaryota > Metazoa > Chordata > Aves > Passeriformes > Dendrocolaptidae > Campylorhamphus > Campylorhamphus procurvoides. The sequence goes on along the minus strand of WBMV01007158.1, from coordinate 88,439 downwards.
TTAGAATTGAATATTGAATGTTATTAGGATGATTTATTTTGCAAACTTTGGTTGAGAAAAACTTATTTGTGAGCTAGTGTTAATAATGAAATTACAAATATCGTACTACAGTTTAAAAAAAAAAAAAAACAACATTCAGGCATATGGTGGATTCTTGGGTCTGCACTGACCCACACAGGTGATTCTCAACCAGCTATGAAACCTTTCTTCACAGAGACCAGCTCCTAATACACCAGTTCTATGTATTGTTCTTCCTTGTTTCTGACACAGATGGGCTGATAAAAACCTCAGCAGAGATGGAACAGTGCTTTGTTCCCCACAGTATGATTGGAGCTGACTAACTAGATTTTCACAGAGTTTCTCTGTAGTCAAATCCATCCTTAGCAGCTTCAGTATTGAGAAAATAAGAGACAGTCTCCAGCTCTCTCTTCACCACAGCTGCACTGTGTTACAGAAGGGGCAACACAGAAAATGTAGCCTAAAGTCAATTTTTTCCAGAACACCGAAGTTCTGAGAAGTTTCAGCAAACTTGTGAAAACTTATGTTCAAGCAAATATGTTTGAAAGTTCTCTTTACTTCACAGAGGACAAATACGAAAGCAAACATTTTTTTCAAAATTAAACTAGGCTTGCATATAAGGTACCCCATGATTTTGAGAGCAGGCAACACTAGTAACAGTTTCATTTCAGTGATGTTGCTTGAATATACACTTATTAATTTTGGGTGAAATGTTTGCCTACTGTTGTATTACTTCTAAGACTGTGAGGTGGAATGAATTCTCCCCTTTTGTGAGCTGTGCCTCATGCTGTAATTTTAGTTACTACTGTAAGCTCTTGGCAGAGAAAGACAAAATTAGCAAACAAATATGTATGTTATAAATAATTAGTTTCTGTCCCTAATAAAAATTATGAATGTAAGAGTTGCAGTAAGATAGCTGAATTGAATGAAAATAGGGCACTGGAACTTGCCATCGGCTCACTGTTTTCTGAGATGACAGCATCAGCTGGGGTATGTTAGGCAATGGAAACATGGTTAATACCATGGGACACGGAATAGATAGACATTCCGGCATCTTGAGACAGTGGTTATTCCTGTTTCTTCCAGGTTATTGCTATGGGTTATCAGGTCCATATTACTGATCTGTTTCTAAATATGCAATGAAGAGAAAACAGAAATCTGATTGGGTTAGGTGCAGAACCACCAGAACCTGAATTAGGAGCATGTGAACCCAGCTCTACCTTTCCCAAGACCCTTTAAAGCCATGCTTTTAAAGCATTGCCACTTTGGCATGTCTAGCATGAAGCTGACAGATCTTTCCACCTCCATGCCCATTGTTCTGTGTTTGTAGAACTAGGAATGTTAAGGAGCAGCTTGAGAAATATCTCAGTACCTTGCAGGACCTGACTCAGCCCTAAAGCTGAGTGATGTGCACATGTTGTAGCCTCTGTTAGACACCAGATGATTCTTATAGAACTACAGGAATGTCTCAGTGCTGCACAGCTCCTAATGGGTCACAGTTTGCCAGCCCTTGTTTGCCTGGACAGAACTGCATGGAGTACTACCCACCCCATGTCCATGCCCTAAAAGGGGAAAAAAATATTGAAAATATTGAAATGGCACAAAGGTGATCCAGAATTTGGAAATTTAGGTTTCTTTGTTGTGCTATTGCATGGGATTAGTAGTGTGTCTATTATGAGTAGACTACTTGTAGTATTCAATAGGGAATTTTTGTCCCTCTCAAGTATGAGTTGGATGTTCAGGATTTCACAAACTGGCCATACCTAGAGGTAGGACATGGGGAACAATTCTGCTACTAGTACTGAAAGTCACTTACTTTCCTGGATGGTTCATCTAATCCAAAAAGTCTAGACTAAACCTTTTGCCAAAATTCGATTAATTTTGATCGACAACAGTTTGCTGAGAACTATGCACTACAACACTAACAATGGCCTTAGATTTTTCTGTCACCTTCTTACATCTTTCAGTCTCTTACAGGATACAGCTTAAATGTTTTAAAGAGCGGTGAAACATTTTGTGCTTTATGAAAAGTGGGGTGAAATATCCTGAAGTGGATCTCAAAGTGAAATCCATGTACTTGTGTGAAAGGAATAGGTTTCAATGATACAGTCACTTCAGCCATGAAATTCTTGTTTGCTGCTCTGTATTTAAATTTTTTAAGATGTTTTTCAGAAGGTTGCAAACAGTGTGAAGTAGTGCTAATTCCTGCTGACTGTATTTCCAAGATGCATAATGAGAAAATTCAAGAAGGCAGTAGTTGGTAAGTTGTCTCCTGCCACATCTTTCCTTTCATCTCTTTGGAACTTCTTTCACAGAAGAACGGTACATACTCTCTTAATTTCAGTAAACTGAAATATTTCATTTCCTTAGCTCCCCAGTCTATTAACCCATTAGTTTTGAAACCATTAGTGGAATATAATTTCTTAAATATCACAAATGCTGTATCTGATTGTGGTGAACAGCAAAAAAGGGCCCAAGACTCAAATCCTTTTCAAACCAGAGTGTAACATGTAACCACATGAACAAAATACTGTGATCAAATTGTAACATTTCAGTTTTACTTTGACAAATAGATAATTGTCATAACCTGAGAACATTAAGAATAAGTAGTTCTCCATTTATTTTTTTTGAAATGTGTAGAACAAAATCGCCCAGAAAAGCATATTCTGACACAGTTGTTAATGCTTTGCCTTTTTGTACTTACTGAGGAGCCTCTTGTTTGCTGCAGCTGTATCGTAACTGAATAATATGAATATTTTAATTTGACTTTTTAAGGTTGTGCGGTATTAAGGTTTAATTTACTTTCAAGTCAGATTGGATTTTATGAGGGTATAGTTTTCCTTAAAAATTTCCCTGGGTGCTTCACCTAGCTTACCAAAAGACAGCACAACGCTTAGCTGCTTGAAAGTTTAACCGGCATTTTGGTGTTGAAATGCTTAGTAGGATTAAAGACCCTATCACATCAAAAGAGTAAATTTCCCTTTCGTCTACATTTTCCACTCTCTACTCCCTCCCATTCCTCCATGGTTGCCTAAATTGCGTTTCAATTTAATTCAAAGTGAAACGACTTCCTTCAATCTGAGAACAAAAGAAAAAAGCAAAAAAAAAACGAAGAAAAGGAAAAAACACGAGCAGATTTAAAATATGTCAGTTGAAAAAGGACCTTGTCGACATTTACGATTGAGTTTCTCGGCAAAAAGTGTCTGGAATTGACTTCACTTGGCCGTGTCAGCACTAAATATCTCTGGAACCAATGTCACCAAGAACACTTCTCGGACTCCTAAAATCCTCGTGGCTTTGAAACGCTAATTTCAGACTGGTTTAATTAGGCTAATGACTTATCCACTACCATGCAAGAAAACTGGGACAATCTCCTTGAGATTTCTCTGCCTCCCAGATTTGCACCTTTTTTTTTTCTTTTTCCTTTAGTCTGGCTCTAAGCAAGAACAAACTTTGATTTTGATTTCACCGAAAGAAAACCGCCTTTAAAGAGGCAGCTGCTTAGAAGCCAACTGTGCCGTGCATTTGAGGAGACATTAAAAAGAAAGTAGGTGTTAGTAGTGAAGGCGTAATGCATGCTTAAATACCGATTACATTTCTTTTGCATCTCAACAGCACTAAATCTTCATTCAGTAGCACGCAAGTGTGAGTGCGATCGGCTGAGTCAGTGGGCATGCAGGGTGCAGGGGTGAAGCTCTGATCTGCTTATCTAGTGCATCTCTTGATCTAACGCATGTCTTGATCAGATAGAGTAGATAGTAAGCCTGGGGTTGGAGAAATGAAGTCTGGACCCGTCGTAGAAAGGAAGTGGCCGAAATCTGTTCAAACGTTTTGAAGCATTGAACTCAACTTTATTTTTAACTGTTGACTGAGAGACGATGAAAGAAACCTGAGGACGTGCGAACCAGGCTCTGTGAACCTCATCTCAAGTTTGATTAAGTTCGAATCAGCAAATCTTCCTGTTAAGCAATTACTTATTTGGCTTTCCGTGCTTTCTGAGCTTGCACGACAGAATTACAGAGCAGAATGAAGGAACCCACATGGTTCAAAATGCTGAGCCGCAGAACAGTATCTGCTACAGAAGTTGTGTCGGAGGACTTTCTTTCGCCTTTCGCGGGCAGATGAAGTTAAGACTGTAAATAAACAACGTCCCTCTTTTTTTTTTACTTTTTTTTTATTTTTTATGACAGATTTTTCCCAGGTTTGTGGTTGGTAGTTTTATTTACTGGATAATAACTGATTTGCTTATGATGTCTCAGTCTGACACTTTTTATTCAAGATTGTTCCCAGTGATATTTTTCTCATTTCACTTTCAGACACAGCCTTTCCCGCTCCTGTCGGAAGGAACCATGACGCTTTTTCGCTTTTGTTTTGTTGTTGGGTTTTTTCTTCCTTCTTTTTAAGCATTTGTTGTTGTTGTTGCTGTCTCTGTTGCTACTGTCGTAAGAAGACAGTGATTTCAGTAGCTGCTGCACTCTAATTACCGTCTCGGGAGGGCCAGGGAGTAATGCCTCCCTTCTGCGGGGAACCGCGGGGGCGGGGAGCCGCGCACTGGAGCGGAGCCCTCGACGGCAGGACGCTGGGCCGAGGGCATGAATCATCACGAGCTGGACTTTCATCGCTACAACACCCGTCAGCGGCTGAGCGGGAGCCCTGTCCGGCTCTGCAGCGGTCCCTGAGACACCCACGGACGCTGCTGCCCGTGCTCCCGCTGTCTCCGCACCCGCGGCAGAGTGGCTGGTGCCTCTCTCCGGGCAGCCCCGGCCGTGCCCTGCGGCGGCCAGGCGGGAGCGGCGGTGCCGATCCGCGGAAAGTCCGTCCGATCCCGAGTCCGCGGTGCTCGGCCGAGCCCTTCGGGGCCGCGCTCTCGGGCGGCCGCGCCTGCCTGCAGGTGGCGACAG
>WBMV01007158.1:54002-83472 GCA_013396655.1 Campylorhamphus procurvoides | reverse complement strand
GGGCGAGCGGCAGAGCGAGGGGCAGCAACTCGGGGGGCGGCGGCGGCGGCGGCGGGAGGGCCACCCCCACCACCCGGGGCTGCGCGCTGGGCAGAGGCGGCGGGGATGGGCGGGCGCGGGGCGGCTCCGCCAGCCGTCGTCCTCCGAGCCTCGGCCGCCTCCCGCCGCGCCANGGGAGGGGTGCTTGAGCGGGGGGGCGCCCGGCGCGGCCAAAGCGCACGGGGCGGCGATGCCTCTTGCCAGGGGAGAGCACAAGTGACCGGCGCCTCTTCCCATGCCTGTCTCCTGAAGCGACCCCCCCCGCCCGGCTTGGATGTGGCCAACAACCCTCCCTCCCCAGCGCGCTCCCCCGAGGGGACAGGCGGCCCCGGCCTCGCCGAGGTGACCCTAGGCTACCAGGTACTCACCTCCCTGCTCCTGGGCACGCTCATCCTGTGCGCTGTGAGCGGCAACGCCTGCGTGATCGCGGCCATCGCCCTGGAGCGCTCCCTGCAAACCGTGGCCAACTATTTGATCGGCTCGCTGGCCGTCACCGACCTCATGGTGTCCGTGCTGGTGCTGCCCATGGCGGCCCTCTACCAGGTGCTGAACAAGTGGACGCTGGGGCAGGTCACCTGCGACATCTTCATCTCGCTGGATGTGCTTTGCTGCACCTCTTCCATCCTGCACCTGTGCGCCATCGCCTTGGACAGGTACTGGGCCATCACGGACCCCATCGACTATGTTAACAAGCGGACTCCCCGACGGGCGGCCGTGCTTATCAGCCTGACCTGGCTTATCGGCTTCTTGATATCCATCCCGCCCATGCTGGGCTGGAGGACGCCAGAGGACCGCTCGAACCCCGACGCCTGCACCATCAGTAAGGACCACGGGTACACCATCTACTCCACTTTCGGCGCCTTCTATATCCCGCTTCTCCTGATGCTGGTGCTCTACGGTCGCATCTTCAAGGCGGCCCGCTTTAGAATCCGCAAGACAGTCAAGAAAGCGGAGAAGAAGAAAATCGCCGACACCTGCCTCACCCTCTCTCCGGCCACGGTGCAGAAGAAAGGCAACGGGGAGCCCGGCAAGGGCTGGCGGCGAACTGTAGAGCCCAAGCCGGGTGCCTGCGTTAACGGAGCGGTGCGGCAGGGCCAGGACGGGACCGCCCTGGAGATCATCGAGGTCCAGCGCTGCAACAGTTCCTCCAAGACTCACCTGCCGCTGCCCAGCGAGGCGTGCGGCTCCCCACCGCCCTCTTCCTTCGAGAGACGCAATGAGAAGAACACGGAGGCTAAACGGAGAATGGCTCTGTCCCGGGAGAGAAAGACTGTCAAGACCCTGGGCATCATTATGGGGACCTTCATCCTCTGCTGGCTACCGTTCTTCATCGTGGCCCTCGTCCTGCCCTTTTGTGACAGTAAGTGCTACATGCCCGCGTGGCTGGGGGCAGTCATCAACTGGCTGGGCTACTCCAACTCCCTTCTCAACCCCATTATTTATGCCTATTTCAACAAAGACTTCCAAAGTGCTTTTAAGAAAATTATCAAGTGCAAATTTTGCCGGCAGTGAAGCCCGCCGCTCCGGGACGGGGCAAGCAGGGTCCTGCTACTGCTGCACCTGCCTGCTCCGCGCCGCAGTGTGCCCCCTCCCAGCCCCTCTACCGCGCCGTCCGAAGGGGGGGGGACCCCGGCATCCCCCCTCCGCTCGGCGGCGGAGTCCCTCTCTCCTACGCCCGTCGGACGAGCCCCGCGGGGCAGGACGGGGCTCCGCTGGGGACGGGGCGGAACGCCCGGCCCGGGAGGGCTCCGCGGCCACCCTCCTCTTGCACGGCCTCCGCTGCCGGGCGCCGGCGCTCCCGCCTCCTTCCCATCCTTCCATCTTTCTGGGCAGACGTAGGGTTTACAGGTCGTTGCTTGTGGTGGCTGTAAACCACAGTGTCTGCAAACCAGTGTCTGCCCAAGTAGCATCGGTAAAAACAACCACCCTATGCAGGAAACCATCGTGTCGGGGATTACTCTTGGATTTACGAGGCGACGGCGGTGGACTCAGAGTCTGACTTCGGTCTGGCAGTAGTGTGAGTATGGAGGCTGGAGGTGGACGAAGGAGCTTTGGGCGCGTTGCTTCCCGGTCTGTGAAACCTTAAAGTAGGTATTCTTGGGAAAACCGACCGTGTTTTGTAAGCTTGCAAGGTACTTACAGCAACGTCCCCGTCTGCGTTACGTGTGCCTGACAGCTCTACTGCTATGCTAGGACCTTCCAGTTCATCGGGCTTCCCTTTGTTACAGCACAGGGAACTTAATGATGGGACTTAAACCCGAACCGCACGCCTCATTATATGGAGATTTATGGGGATTATTGTTTTCTAAATGCCTTTGACAGAGTGTTTCCCAGCAAGGAAAGGCTTGGCGCTCTGCGACTACTAAGTACACCGCTCACGCAACGGCACAGGGAGTTTAAGCAGCCTGCGAAGTAGCGCTTCTTTTTTCTTTCTTTCTTTGTTGTTTCCGGCCCCCCCCTCCCCCCTTCCTTACGCCGCTTGGAAGTTTCTCCTGAGATGTTGCGTTAGCTTCGGAGGCAGTCAGACAAGGCACATTTTGCCCGGGGGAAGGAGGGGGGCGGGAAGAGAAGAAGAAAGAAAGACAAATATAACGATACAAATCGATCAACCAAAACATTGCCATGTGCTCCGTGGCAGTAGGGGAGGGGCCGAGAGCATCCGCCGGCGGCCGTCGCAGGTGGGGAAAGCAGGCTCTCTCCTCCCCTAGGCCAGCCCTGGCAGGGGTAAGCACGACCCTCCCCGCAATCTGAGAGCCACGGCCAGAAGCAGGCAGTGTCACGGCAAGGAGAGCCAAGCCTGGCCAGGCCGGTCCTCTGGGCGGCTCCGGAGGCCTCCGCCCGCAGAGGGTCCCCACTCTGCCACTAGCCCAGCTGCTTGGTCCCGGGAAGCCCGGTGTACTTCTCCTTCCCCGCTTGGCTCGGGGTTGGGGCAGGACTGCGCTGCGCCGCACAGCCCCTCTGCCCGCGCTGCTCCCTGCCTCGCCCGCCCTCTGCGCCCGGGACCTGTGGCCGATCTTGGCCCGAGGAGGGGAAGGGGCCGGGCCGGACCCCGGCAGTGGGCCGGCTGCCGCGTACCCCTGGAATGAATGCTTGACCAAATATATATATACATATATATATTTTTCCTGTTTATTTTTGTGTAATCTGTGTTACTTGTAAGTAAAAGGGAATGTGAAATATGTGTGTCACGTGAATGTAAGTGTCCAGTAATTTCTGAACTTCAACGTCCTACATTAAAGAAAATAGTGCTTTTAACAACTTCGAATATGTAGCTGATTTTCTGAAAATCCTATTTGGCTTTATTTTCGCAATTAAAGTGATCTTTGATCTTATCTCCTCTTTGATCACTCCAAAGCACACGTGTCGTAGATATCCCTTAAGTGCCGCCGGAGTGTCAGAGGAATAAGCCTGGAGCGATTAGGGAGGCGAAACTTCTCCTGAGCGCTCAAGTATCGGGTGGTTTTGGGAACACCCTGCGCCACGGGTGCGGCTGGGTAGGGCTGACTGTCACCCCGGGGCAGGGACGAGAGCGGCGGGAGGGTCCGGACGCGCCGGGGTGGCGGCAGGAGTGCTGCTGTGCAGCGAGATTTGCTTTTCTCAGTTCCTCCCTCCCCGGCTGCCGCCGACTCCGGCAAGTGCGTTTCTGCACGTTTTGTCTTTTTGCAATTAGTTTTTTTTTTCTTTTTTCCCTCCTTGTAAACCTTCCTGTAAACTCTTCGCAACGATCCCAGCCGGGAAAGCGTGGCCGCCCCCTGGGCCTGCACCGCAGACGGGACCGGGTGCCCCTGCGCCCCGGGGCTTGGCACCTGACTTCGGGGTGGGATGGGACGGGGCCACTCGACTCCTCCGAAAGCCCCAGGAGCTCGAAGCAGGGAACACCCGGAGCCGCATAAGACAAGACTCACTGTGCCCATTCCGCTGGCCCGCGCTGCAGGGCGGGGATGGCGAGAGCACTAGGGCAGCCCCCCAACCCGCACCATGATGCCCCAGGACGGCTGGTGCAGAGGAGCTCCGGAGCTTGGGAGCGCAAATCCCTCCGTCTGGCATCGGGAGGCGGGACGTGCCGCTTCCCGTCCACCTCCGTGGACTCCTGTGTCCCTGTGCAGGTGTTCGCCCTCTCCTTCCACGGGCAGGACGCGTGGGAGCGGTCCCGCACGCCTGCCACCCTCCCTGGCAGGGCGTCCTCAACCACCCTTCTCGGCAGAGAAAATAGCTTTCCGCTGCTCTTCGTCCCGCGGCATGGCCACACGGGCAGGACCCCGCAGCCACCTATGCCGGGGCACAGCAGAGGTGCCACCGGCAGCTCGCATCGCTTCCCTCTCTTCATGCCGGCTTTGCGACTCCGGACCGGCCGCGACAGAAATGCCGGCCCGGACCTCTGTTTCTCTGAGCAGTTTTACGTTTCTCACTCCCTCTGTGGTCTCTTTTAACTTTTTGTTTTCCCCTCCTTTGTAATAAATTCTGAAATGTGGAGGAAGCGGCCCATTTTAAAAGATGGGCCCTTCTGTTTCTGTGTTGTAGTTTTCAAATTCCTTATTTGATTTCCACTAATATTAAAAAAAACCTCACAAAACAAAATACCCTCCCCTCCAACCAACTAACCTACTGTTTTGTTTTCTTTTTAAAGGGAGAAATCATTTCTGTATTAAATCAGTATTTGTGATTAGTTTCAGTGTTGGATTTGCTCCACTCATGAGCAACCTACTCACAGTGTAGAGAGCTCCATTTCAGTTTTAAAGGTCCTATGGAAGTTCAAGGAATGAATAAAGAAGTCCAAATAGAAAGAAAAAGAATTTATGTTTTAAACAGAACCATAGAAAATAAAATTTTAACAACTTGGATCAGTGTTAACTCTCAAAAATGGGCATCAATATAAAGGCTTTAACCTTGCCTTCCTTTAAAAATGCATCTTTAGAGTGCTGTAAAATGAGAAGAAAGTTTCATAACTTCGAATTTTCTCTTCTCTCTGGCTCTAGTCCCAGCTGAATTTGTGACCCAATCACATATCTGACAAGAAGTGCTGGCAGAGCAATTGAAGTATTACTTACGCTTTCTCACTGTATTTATGGTTGGGGATAGGTGGATGAAGGGGTAGGAAAAAGGGAAAGACATGCAGGCTTAAGGTATATTGGTCCAAACTGCAGAAGAGATTTTGTGAGCATACAATGTCACCTATTTAAATAAAAATCTTCCACATAAAATGTTTAATACTCCTTTTCTTTCCTCTTCAGTCCCATCCTGACAGCAACATGCTGTAGGTCTGGTAGAAAAAAACCCAACAAACCTGCAAACCAATATCCCCCGGTCACCTCATAATTAAAAAATCTGTTCTCTAGAACCTGCAGTTTCAAACATTTCTCAGGACAACATTGTGAATATTACACTGAGACACATAACTAAGAAATTCATCCCTCAGAGAGAAGAAACAAAATGATGATGTGAGTGAATTTCTGTTTCATAGCTGCTCAGAGATGCAGTTTTAACAGTAGAGAAGGCTACGACCCCTTTGGATGCAGCTGTAGAAAACCCGAAATTGTTATCATGTAGCATATGAACAGTCATAGTGGAGCACTGCAAAAATCTAGACATGACCACACCCTGCATAGTTTCAGAAAATAATGTGTCTACTGTATTTGTGGATCTCAGTCCAGATCCCCCTGTTTTAGTATGGGCTGCTATGAGCCTCACTTTATCCTGCTGCCCAGGTCTGAGCTCCTGTTCTCTCAGAGTAACTAGTGACTTCAGGGGAAATTCCACAGCATGAAATACCTTCTGTTGGACTGAAAGCAAAAAACCTTTGGTGAATAATCCTTTCCACATGAGGAATGTAGTGTAAACTACATGACTTAATTGTGTGGATTCTTGACTTGGGCAGTAAGTAACAGAAGATTTGTTGGTGTTCTCTTACCTCTCTGAACTAAAAAATGCTCAAGCATACAAAGAACTGGAGATTCAATTCATATAAATACTTATATGTGGCCACAAATCCCAGCCTTGCAAATATCTGTGCCAAGTTAGTTTGGCAGACTGTCAGCATTGTCCAGAAGAATGAAGATGAGTGAGGGGAAACAGATGGATTGTAAAACATTTAAAAAATTACTAAACCTGAACAAAATTTGAGAAGGCTATCAAAACCAACCAACCAACCAACCAACCAACCAACCAAAAAACACTGAAAAAAGGCACATGACCATCCAGATAGTTTCTGCAGTCTTCACAGACCTGTTAAGAACAGTGAATTTCTTAGAAAGGAAAAAAACCCCATTTCTTACAAACAGATGAGCTGGCAGAAAAATGAAAAAGGCACAGGAGTCATGTATTGAAAATATTGGCCATCACAAGCAGAGGTCAACGTCAGCTCCTGTTGTAACAACATCTTATTTTATTGTTTGCACTAAACAGCACTCGTAGCATCTTTTGCTATTAAGCAGAGTCAATATAATCCTTTCAAACTGACATTAACATTTTAGAGCTATTTACACCCGCTCTGCTGAACCATAATTTATGTACACAGGAACAANGGTTTTGGGAACACCCTGCGCCACGGGTGCGGCTGGGTAGGGCTGACTGTCACCCCGGGGCAGGGACGAGAGCGGCGGGAGGGTCCGGACGCGCCGGGGTGGCGGCAGGAGTGCTGCTGTGCAGCGAGATTTGCTTTTCTCAGTTCCTCCCTCCCCGGCTGCCGCCGACTCCGGCAAGTGCGTTTCTGCACGTTTTGTCTTTTTGCAATTAGTTTTTTTTTTCTTTTTTCCCTCCTTGTAAACCTTCCTGTAAACTCTTCGCAACGATCCCAGCCGGGAAAGCGTGGCCGCCCCCTGGGCCTGCACCGCAGACGGGACCGGGTGCCCCTGCGCCCCGGGGCTTGGCACCTGACTTCGGGGTGGGATGGGACGGGGCCACTCGACTCCTCCGAAAGCCCCAGGAGCTCGAAGCAGGGAACACCCGGAGCCGCATAAGACAAGACTCACTGTGCCCATTCCGCTGGCCCGCGCTGCAGGGCGGGGATGGCGAGAGCACTAGGGCAGCCCCCCAACCCGCACCATGATGCCCCAGGACGGCTGGTGCAGAGGAGCTCCGGAGCTTGGGAGCGCAAATCCCTCCGTCTGGCATCGGGAGGCGGGACGTGCCGCTTCCCGTCCACCTCCGTGGACTCCTGTGTCCCTGTGCAGGTGTTCGCCCTCTCCTTCCACGGGCAGGACGCGTGGGAGCGGTCCCGCACGCCTGCCACCCTCCCTGGCAGGGCGTCCTCAACCACCCTTCTCGGCAGAGAAAATAGCTTTCCGCTGCTCTTCGTCCCGCGGCATGGCCACACGGGCAGGACCCCGCAGCCACCTATGCCGGGGCACAGCAGAGGTGCCACCGGCAGCTCGCATCGCTTCCCTCTCTTCATGCCGGCTTTGCGACTCCGGACCGGCCGCGACAGAAATGCCGGCCCGGACCTCTGTTTCTCTGAGCAGTTTTACGTTTCTCACTCCCTCTGTGGTCTCTTTTAACTTTTTGTTTTCCCCTCCTTTGTAATAAATTCTGAAATGTGGAGGAAGCGGCCCATTTTAAAAGATGGGCCCTTCTGTTTCTGTGTTGTAGTTTTCAAATTCCTTATTTGATTTCCACTAATATTAAAAAAAACCTCACAAAACAAAATACCCTCCCCTCCAACCAACTAACCTACTGTTTTGTTTTCTTTTTAAAGGGAGAAATCATTTCTGTATTAAATCAGTATTTGTGATTAGTTTCAGTGTTGGATTTGCTCCACTCATGAGCAACCTACTCACAGTGTAGAGAGCTCCATTTCAGTTTTAAAGGTCCTATGGAAGTTCAAGGAATGAATAAAGAAGTCCAAATAGAAAGAAAAAGAATTTATGTTTTAAACAGAACCATAGAAAATAAAATTTTAACAACTTGGATCAGTGTTAACTCTCAAAAATGGGCATCAATATAAAGGCTTTAACCTTGCCTTCCTTTAAAAATGCATCTTTAGAGTGCTGTAAAATGAGAAGAAAGTTTCATAACTTCGAATTTTCTCTTCTCTCTGGCTCTAGTCCCAGCTGAATTTGTGACCCAATCACATATCTGACAAGAAGTGCTGGCAGAGCAATTGAAGTATTACTTACGCTTTCTCACTGTATTTATGGTTGGGGATAGGTGGATGAAGGGGTAGGAAAAAGGGAAAGACATGCAGGCTTAAGGTATATTGGTCCAAACTGCAGAAGAGATTTTGTGAGCATACAATGTCACCTATTTAAATAAAAATCTTCCACATAAAATGTTTAATACTCCTTTTCTTTCCTCTTCAGTCCCATCCTGACAGCAACATGCTGTAGGTCTGGTAGAAAAAAACCCAACAAACCTGCAAACCAATATCCCCCGGTCACCTCATAATTAAAAAATCTGTTCTCTAGAACCTGCAGTTTCAAACATTTCTCAGGACAACATTGTGAATATTACACTGAGACACATAACTAAGAAATTCATCCCTCAGAGAGAAGAAACAAAATGATGATGTGAGTGAATTTCTGTTTCATAGCTGCTCAGAGATGCAGTTTTAACAGTAGAGAAGGCTACGACCCCTTTGGATGCAGCTGTAGAAAACCCGAAATTGTTATCATGTAGCATATGAACAGTCATAGTGGAGCACTGCAAAAATCTAGACATGACCACACCCTGCATAGTTTCAGAAAATAATGTGTCTACTGTATTTGTGGATCTCAGTCCAGATCCCCCTGTTTTAGTATGGGCTGCTATGAGCCTCACTTTATCCTGCTGCCCAGGTCTGAGCTCCTGTTCTCTCAGAGTAACTAGTGACTTCAGGGGAAATTCCACAGCATGAAATACCTTCTGTTGGACTGAAAGCAAAAAACCTTTGGTGAATAATCCTTTCCACATGAGGAATGTAGTGTAAACTACATGACTTAATTGTGTGGATTCTTGACTTGGGCAGTAAGTAACAGAAGATTTGTTGGTGTTCTCTTACCTCTCTGAACTAAAAAATGCTCAAGCATACAAAGAACTGGAGATTCAATTCATATAAATACTTATATGTGGCCACAAATCCCAGCCTTGCAAATATCTGTGCCAAGTTAGTTTGGCAGACTGTCAGCATTGTCCAGAAGAATGAAGATGAGTGAGGGGAAACAGATGGATTGTAAAACATTTAAAAAATTACTAAACCTGAACAAAATTTGAGAAGGCTATCAAAACCAACCAACCAACCAACCAACCAACCAACCAAAAAACACTGAAAAAAGGCACATGACCATCCAGATAGTTTCTGCAGTCTTCACAGACCTGTTAAGAACAGTGAATGTCTTAGAAAGGAAAAAAACCCCATTTCTTACAAACAGATGAACTGGCAGAAAAATGAAAAAGGCACAGGAGTCATGTATTGAAAATATTGGCCATCACAAGCAGAGGTCAACGTCAGCTCCTGTTGTAACAACATCTTATTTTATTGTTTGCACTAAACAGCACTCGTAGCATCTTTTGCTATTAAGCAGAGTCAATATAATCCTTTCAAACTGACATTAACATTTTAGAGCTATTTACACCCGCTCTGCTGAACCATAATTTATGTACACAGGAACAATGAGAATCATGTAAGCTACAGGTGTTATCTGTGGCCTATTTTAACTTGCACCGTGTTCCTACTTCTTGTCATTTCCATTGTGGTTGTTTTGGTGGGCAAAGGTAGGCCAAAAGGATTTTGTACTTAATGGAGTGAAATGAGTATTGTACAGCATATGCTATACCATTTCAGGCATATCCTCACTAGTGGATGCCATGTGCAATCCAATCTTTAAAGTGAAATCTGCTTGGTAAGATGGAGTAGGTTTATACTGTAGTCTTTTGTTCAAGTAGCTCAGAAGGAAAATATCCATTTTCAGTTTGATATCATTGTGACTGGTTCTGATTTTTAACGATCCAATGTCAAAAGAAAATATGTACAGTTGTTCTCTATTTGAACTGCTGTGGTCCAACCATCAGTCTTTTGAACTAAAGTGAGCTGGAAAATATTTGGGAAGCTGTTAAATTTGTTAAATGTAAATGCAATGTCTTTGAAGTCAAGATGTAGATGTCAATTTCTGGTTGGCCTTTGGAAGTATTCTTCCAGATGAAGTAAAGGCGACTTGGATTTGAAGATATCCAAACCTTCAGAAACAACACCTGAACCACACTCAGAGGTGTTGCCTGTACTCAAATTTGACTGGTTGCTTGTCATGCAGACACTGATCTTAGGAAGAGATTGTAGAAAGTCATGTTTCACACAGCCAAAATGCATGGCTGGGTGTTCCCTTCAAATTTGTGGTCTTTCAGTTTCCATCATTTTCCAGCCTCTTTGTCTATCTTTCCATATGAGTAAAAAGTTCAGGTAAAGTGCAGGGAAAGGCCCTGGGGGAGAGCTGCTGGTGACAGTTCTTGATATTTGTCCTGTAAGAGTTTTTTGGCACTTCCAATATCTAGAAGGCAAGAAAGGAGCAGTAAGAAAGGCATTTAGGATGGTGAATCATTTCAGCTTGCTTTCATGGAGAAGAATTGACACTGAAAAGAAGTCTCAGAAAGTTCTGCTCCTGGAATGAAAAAGGCTGCTTTCTCCCATTCCACTAGGCAGGTTATTGTAAACCTCAGGCCAGGCCAGCACTGAGCCAGAGGGTCTGATCTGGTCAAACTGCCCACTGAAATTTGCTTCCAGCACACTTTTCTCTTTGTCTGTACTGTACTGACTGCTAAGAGCTACTGCCAGATTAGTGCAAGCCAGGCAGAGGGGCTTTTCCACCTGCCTTTGAATGCTTTTTCATGGTCTCTCTCCCAGGTTCGAGAAAGAAAAAAAATATTAAGAAAACTCATTGGATTGAATCCGCCCCTTGAAGAATACAGTAGTCTTCAGAAGAATTGCGGATGACACGAACTTAGTTTATTGTTTCTTGAGCCAGTTGACATGCTACCTTATTTTGACATAGTTGCATGTGCATTTAATCAAAACACCATACTGGTCAAAGAGGCAATTTCCCCCACTGTACTTCAATTACAGACAATTTTGAGAAAATCTTTCTGCTAGTTGCCTGAAAATGTCATTTACAGTAGCCCTCAGAATTTATTTCCCCCCATTTCCTGCGGGCAAGTCAGTCAATTGCTCAAAAATGCTGGGTAAAAGGTCTCCAGATTTCTAAATCACTGCTGTTAAATTACTGTGAGATCTATCTTTGAAGCCTCATTTTCATCTGCACTTCCACAGAATTTCTAAAAAAATCAGATTTGCACAGATTTCTAGCCTGGCTTCAGCAAGGGAGACAGAAGGTAGCAAGCACTCTTCCTCTCTCTTCATCAACCTCCTTACTACTAACTAAAAGGCAGTGACATTTTTAGTAGATACAGGCAAAACAGTGCTTCCTGATGGAATTCAAGTAAATGAGTGTGAAATATTTTTGAGCATGTTGCCAGTTTTCACAGCGTCACAACAGAAAGTATCTTGTTGTTAAATGTTACTGTAACAATATGAAATGAGTATTCAAGCTATTAAAATGAAAGGTAGCATCTACTCTTACTTAGATTTAATCATCTCTTTTATGAGCCACTCAGTGGAGACAAATATTTCATGCAATACAAAGTGGTAGCTGTGTTTAGTAACTTATGACTAAGTCATAGTACATGTCCTATAACACACTGATAATATTGACAATGAAATTATGTGATAATAGCTGTGTAGAAGGCACTAGCCATGTTCATAATTGAAAGAATTTACCAGTGTTACAGAATTTTACAGAATCTCATTAAAAATGTCATGTATTTTATACAAAAGTGCTGTTTTGGCTAAACTGTTTTCTCCCAATCAAATTACTGCCCAGGCACAGTAGTTTCTGTGGCAGCAGTGTTACTTAGAGGAGAGATAAGCACTTTTGGATGTGCCTTTCCACTGCTAACCCTGAAACACACAGGGCCCCAAGCCCTGCCTTTGCAGGGATACCACCTGTGGTGTCAGTGGGTGTGTAAGGAACCTACTTTGGGAATACAATTTCTGGAGCAGGTTCCAGCTGCCAGTGTGACACTGCAGTACATTCCCACAGCTAAGCATTGATGTTGTGGTGCTGTCCCCAGAAAACTGCATCACTCCCACTGAAAAATAAGAGATTTACATATCTGGACATGTGATTTGACAGTATTTATGGAAAAAATGTCAAAAATGTAAACAAGAAATAGATAAATTACATGTGGAATTGAAACCTTTTGTAAATAAAAAAGTTTTAAAAAATTTTGTATTTACTTGCAACATCCAGATCAGTCCAGTGTTGTTCCAGGAAACTTTATGGTACTCCTGAAGATAAAGGTGATAAATTGGTAAGAGAGAAAACCAGCAGTGGGTTATGAGGTAATCATAAAGGTACCTGTATAGCAACAAGCAGAGATGTTCAATAGCCTTCTGATATATCACATAGACTGCTTTTCATTTCTCTTTAATACTTAAAGTTCCAGTCATGAGTTTTGTTTTTTGTTTGGAAACATTTTAATTTTCAGTGTCTGTATTTACTAAAAAAGGAAAAAATAAAGGATAGTGACATATGCCTTAGGAGAAACAATCACATTCTATTCTAAGAGCTCCCTTCAGATTTTGATAAATAAAGAGAGAAAAAAGGGATATAATTTCATTCATAATTCAATCAACTTTTACCACTGTGTTCTGACTAGTAAGGATGGTTATGATCAGCATTCTCCTTGAATGAAAAGCTTCCTGTTTATGGAGCACTTGAATTTTTCTTTCCTTTTTTTTTTTGATGGATTTTAGGATTTATTGTATGCAGAAGATTAGTAGCAGTAATAGTAAAGGGAAATAATGTAATACAGAGTCGATTACAACAAAGATCAAAGAAATACACATATATAATCTCCAGTAGTCTTTACAACCAGAATAAAAAATTGCATTTTTTTTCCTTTTGTTATCTTTGTATAATGTATTTGTAGGGTTTTACCATTTCAGTCTTGCAACACTAAGTATGCAATGGTAAATTTATAGTTTTAAAGCCAATTGTTATGATTATTATTCTGAAAGGCTACTGGACTTTGGCATCACTATTTATGAATAGGGACTATTATGTGAAAAGGGAGATATCCTCAGCCCTTATTGTTTGATTTGTTTGTCAGTGCCCCAGGAAAGCTGAGACCCTTTTGCCCAACCAGTTGGTCAGCATCTGGTTATGGGGACTCTGCACTGAACAGTCCTGCTGGATTAGAGAGCAATTCGACTGCCCTTTTCATGGAGCTGAGCCAACAGCACAGGGGAGACCACTTGATGTTTCCCACTTTATTCGAGTGTGTTACCCACTGCCGGCAACTGGCTGCACCATGAAGGACTCACATTAAGAGTTTATGGAATAACACTTTTTATTAATATAAAATTGCGATAGGTTAAGGTTCAAGGATAGCATCGGACCGCAAAAACATATTCAAAGCAGTACACAGACAAGCTCTAATCCCCAATAAAAGTATTCAGCATTTGTGGAGTACGATTCTCCCACATTAGGTGTCTCTATGGGAGAGAAAGGTTCAGCCCATCAACTGATCCCAGAAGTTATGATAGAGTCTTCCACAACTTTCCTGCATTCTTAACTTATTTTTATATTATTTTTTTATGTTTAGGTGGAGCTTGACTGACTTTAGTTGTAAATACCTTTGCTGCTGATTGGTCTAAAATTCTCTTGCTTTGCTTTTAAAGATAGAGTGCATGTCCACTGGGGGATGGTCATACCTTGGAGACAAATAACTTTGGAATAGGGGTGTGTTAATATTACAAATAGAGTTTAATGAATGAAATTCCTCTGAGGAGAGAGATTTCACCAGTTGCTGGCTCAGCAGCAGGGCACCTTGTCATGTCTCTGACCGACGTTATGACGTTTATCAGCTGCAAAGTACCACTAAGTTCCTCTCCCTGTATGGATTTCCACAGAGACTGGCTACTGTGACTCTACTCGGCTCCGCCCTTTGTTCCATCCCTCTTGACAGGTTCTTACTGTTGTATGGGGAATCACTGTGGAGCTGCCAACTGCACTGAGTTCCATTTTACTCTATAATATCCATACCACTCTAACTTCTTTCGGATGTGAATACAGCTTCTCAGTTTCATCTTTCTTTTACCCCCAGCCATCTTTCCACAGGGAGAGGATCTGCTGTAAAGAAAATCTGTCAGGAAGATTGTAGATTGGATCCATACCACATGCTGCTTGTATCTTTGTCCAGAAGTCATTCCCCAGGGAAGTGCAGATAAACTGCCAGTCTGCCTAAATGATGTAAGTTTGTCTTTGTTGTAGTCAAACCTCAAAGAAGGTGCTTTACATTGAAAAATTTGCATCCGAAACCAAGTTCCTTGCATTCCTCCCAGAGTGTCACATACAGAAAGCAGATCAACAGTATACTCATGGTTGCTTCATTCTGGGCCACAGTGTTCTGCTCTTGAAGTCAAGGCACCAAGAGCTGCAGAGCTGGCTGCCATTCTTCTACAAGGTAAATTCTAAATAAAACCAGAACATAGGAGCTACTCATGTTAAGATGTAGGTATGACAGTTGAAGTACCCCTGGCATTCTGCATGGACTGCAAAGTCCATGTACTGTGTGCCTTCAAATGGAAGAGGAAGGGAGAAAATATATTCTTTTTCCTTCCTTGCAACTTCATCCCTTATTTCCCGTGGAAGCACATAAAAGACCAAAAAAGGATCATGTCAGAGGAAGCCCGAATTCAAAATCTAAAGACAGCCACTTCTGCTGCATATTGAAATAGTAATCTTAAATTTTTTAAAAAGCATTTAATTCAGGAATATTGTTAAAAAATGTCCATTATTTTAAAAAATAAATCAGCTAGCTCTAATTAGTCAAGATTTAATCTAGACAAGATGGTGATTGCTCAAAAGTTGCACTCAAAGATTTTGTATGTCTTTTCCAACCTTAATGATTCTATGTTTCTGTAATTGAGATAGTACTTCACCAGAAACATGACAGCACTTTGAGACTGTGTTGGTGAAGGTGATTTGACTGCTCTCTGGGCCTGCTTAGATACTCATCAGGAGACAGTCAGAAAGGCAAGAGATCTGCAGCAGATCCAGTAGGAAATGAGTTTTGGCTTGAACTTGCTTGAAAGCCTAAAAGACTGATGAAAAGAGTGCTGTTCCTGAAGTTTGAAGATATTCCTGTGATTGGAATCACAAGGCCCAGCAAACAAGTAATATTTAATCTTTTCATGTCAGTAATGGGCAGGACAGTCCAATGCAGCCTTCTTCCTTCGTTTATATTTCCCCATGAAATATGAAAATTGACAGGAATCTCAATTATTTTTCCTTCTTTTTCTTTGTTTTTTCTCCTTTTCCTTATTTTTCTGATTGTTTTTGTTTGTTTGAGTGTGTACAAGAGCAGAATGCAGAAGCATATTAGCAATCAATCCCTGTCCTCAACCAGACAAAAGTTTAATAAAAAAGAACGTATTGCAACAGGTTGACATTCAAATGTTAAACAGCCCTGGGATATAGTCAGTTTCTGGAAGAAGGAATAAATTGCTTGCAGCAGATAAAGTAAGCATCAGTTTTCAGACATATCATACATGATGGTATTTAAAAAAATCAGACAAAATTAGTGTTGTAGAAACATTTTTACAGTGTTCTTTTATTATTATTTTTATATGTTAAGGATACAACTTAATAAAAAATTTGAATTTAATCCTAGTGCGCATGAAACAAGTCTCAATAATGATGTCTGAGGTATAAAATTCTTGTGGCTCTGTTCATTTGTTGATACAGAATTTTTTGTAAAAAAATTTTTGGTGAGAAATCTCAGAGGGGTAGATGGAGCAGGATACATTAGAGAAAAAGTACAAAATTCTTTACTCTGAGGAAAATTTTTCATCTTAACATTTATAGCCATCATAAGTGCAGAAGTTTAAAATACCAGGAGGGAGGAAGGCTGTTCTTACTCTGCTACTACGTGTTAGGGAAAGATTCATTCTGATGAAGTGCTCAATCCAAGTAAGAGAGAATGACATAGTTTAGCTAAGTGCCAGTTGAAGACCAGGAGCTGGGCTGTCTGCCTGCACTGTACCAGGAGCCTATGGCTCTTTAGGTTCCTTCCTTTCTACTCATCAGCCTCATCCTTGCAACTTCAGTTTTATACAACAGTTTTTACCAAAAGACATGGGCTATCCTTCAGCACCATGTTGATGACAAGGAAGCATTGTAAAATCATATATATGTGTGTATTATGTACATATATGATATGTGATATCCTGCAGGTTGGAATACAACCCTTGAGTGATGAATGATTTTTATCTGCAGCTAAATCCAGTTAGTATTTTCACGGACTAACAGAATCTCAGAATGGATTGGCCTGAAAAGATACCTTTAAAGGTCATCTAGTCCTGTCCCCTGCCATGGGCAGGGACATTTTCAGCTAGATCAAGTTGTTCAGAGCCCCTTCCAACCTTGAAGAAACTCCAGAGATGGGGCATCTACCACCTCCCTGGGCAAATTGTTGCAGTGTTTCACCGCCCTCATCATAAAAAATGTCTTCCTTCAATCTAGTCTGAATCTACCCTCTTTTAATCTCAAACAATTGTCCCTTGCCCTATTGCAAGAGAGCCTATTAAACTGTTCATCGCCATCTTTCTTATAAGCCCCCACCAACTACTGCAAAGGCCACAATAAGGTCTCCTCAGAGCCTTCTCTTCCTCAGTCTGAACAACCCCAACCCACTCTGTTGTCATAGGAGAGATGTTTCATCCCTCTAATCATCTTCATGGCCCTGTTCTGAACTCACTCCAACAGAGTTTCCTGTGCTGAGGACCCCAGAGCTGCATAGTCAAGCAGGGTTCTCACAAGGGCAGAGTAGAGGGGCAGAATTCCCTCCCTAGACCTGCTGGCCATGCAGATTTTGATGCAGCCCAGGGCAATGGGCTTTCTGGGCTGTGAGCGACCATCACCAGATCACACACAGTTCTTCATCCACCAGCACCCCTAAGTCTTTCTTGGCAGGGCTGCTCTCAATCCCTTTGTTCCAGCCTGTATTTATACTGAGGGTTGCTCTGACTCAGTGGCAGGATTTGGCCTCCTTGAATGCCTTGAGATTCACATGTCCCACTTCTCAGTGGCTCTGGATTGCCTCCACCACTATGGATGGCATCCCATTCCTCAGGGCTGTCAACCACTCCACTCATCTTGATGTTATCTAAAAACTTAGAGAATGAAGGCTTATGGCTGCAAGACTTGCCAGACAGGCAGTCAGAACACATTAACTCAAATGGGGTAAATATAAGGTTGGCTGGACTTCATGGCTATCTGTACACCAGCAGACGCAGACTCTGATGGATGTGCTACACTGTCCAGATTTGTAGTCTTCTGTTTGTAGTCCAAAATAGCTGTATCTGTAAGTTGTACAGCTCAAAAGCTGATTCTAAGAGATATGGCTAAAAACAACCAAGGAGAATATTTTTCCACCTAGAATGGCAGCTGAACATAGACCTCTCTAGATTCTATTTTACCTTTAGTTTGCCTGGGAAATCATAGATGCTTCACATTGCTATATCCAGATTTACTGTAATGTCTGTCAGCTGCATAATTTGAAGGCTTAAAATTAACTTAAACCTCCATATCCCTTTGTTTTAATTTTTGGTAAGGCTGTTTACAGTTTAATGGATTTGAAATGCCATTTAACGAGGAGTTTTTTGCAAACAGTATTCATTAGACTGGACTGGTATACAACACAACCGTAGTTGTTCCAGGAATGCTTTATCAAATCTGGGGTAGGCAGCAGTGTATCAAAAATATCCTTCTACAAACACCTAAGAGAAGTCGATTAAAATTGGCCACTTCAGTGAAAGCTGGTCAGAGTGAAGATCTCTTTACCTATGATTTACTACTAGCAGTTCTGGTGTGGAGGGGTAGTCTCTAGAGCACAAAAATATGGAAAATGAACTTTTGCAGTATTTGCTTTCCTTATGCGTTTTCATACAGTGGCTGAAGTAGAGAGACATGTATTATTGTATTATTGAGAAGCAAAACCAAAATTGTTATTGAGAACAAACTACTGACAATTTCAGGTTTGTGTTTGCGTTTTGTTTGTTTGTTTGTTTGTTGTTGTTGGGTTTTTCCCCCCACAGTTCACAAGCTGTTAATGAACATACTCCGTTTTAATTCAACACTACCTTTTTCTGCTACATTCTGGTGTCATTGCCACCGGCTTTGGAAAAGTCACATCAGGCAGTTCCTCCTAAGTGGTGAGTGAACATATTCTGGTTTTGGGTGTTCATGAATAGTGAAGTAGCCTATCTCCTGTTCTTTACCTGTGAGTGCAGCTGATTGCCCATGTCACTCAGCATAGACTGCTTCAGGATCAGAGGAGATTCTGTTTAACAAAAGCAGAGTGGTGGCTAACAGCAGTTTGGCCACTGTGGATGGTACAAACTTTCTCTGAACATTCTTATAAACAAGATGTTAATAATTGATCTTTCTAGCAGTGTAAAAATGAAAGTAAATAAGAAATGGCAGCAGAACTTTCTCTTACTTTTAGCTATTTGAACACTGATGGGTTTTCCTTGCAATATAGTTCAAGTGCATCCTATGTTTGCCCAGCCACTCCATCCTTTTCTGTGAGTATTGCTGAAAGCTCTTAGAAGCCATTTCAGTCAGCCAAAATAAACTGTGCTATAATGAGGGCAGGCCAGTCCAGAAAACAAGTAAATTCAGCAGCTCTATCTTTAGCAGTCTGTCCTTTAATGCATGCCTCTCACACCAACATCAACCCTCTGTGGCAGGTGCAGCAAGAACTAAATGGAGCAAGGACCTGAGCATATCTGGTCAGAGTTACTCTTTGTCGGTATGTTTGTGCTGCTCTCCTTGAGCCTGTGATATCTCCTGGCACTCAACAGCCTTCATCAACCAAAGGACAACCTAAGGCTTTTAAAAAATCTCCTGAAATGCTCTTCTTATTTTGAAAATAACCCACATACTGTTTTTCCAATGTTCACAAAATACTGTTCATTTTCAAGCAAAAATAATCTGGCACACTTTCAATATTTATTATTTTTCATCCTCCTCAGTTTTATTTCCTTCCCATTCATGGGGAGGTTTGTGTGTTTTCATAATATTCTGAAGTTGTAGCATTTCATAATTTATGGCCAACCGGTGATTCACTGCACACAGATTGATAAATTGCTAGTCTTGTTTTTTTTTTTGTTTGTTTGTTTGTTTTCTTTGGTAGGCTTGTGAATGTATTACTTTGGCTTTTAGAAATGTGTGGCCATCAAGATTAATTATTAAAAAACTAATAGCATATACTCTCTCTGTAGATTTCTGAATACAGAATAGAGAGCTATTTTGACTTGTTTTTCCTGAACAAATTCAACTGCTTTCTGCCATAAGTATTAGCTGATAAAATGAAACAATTTTTCTGATGGGAAAGAAAGCATGGAACAAATAGGAAAATCAGTGATGTTTAATATAGCAGAATAAGCTCATCTAGCACCGTAGTTTCAGTCCCTGATGTTAGAGGAGATAATTGCTGATACAAAGACAATGAGGCTTATTTAATCGTGCTGGTCTGCTTTCATTTTGCTGTAAGAAGGTTACGTACAGTGTGGAAGCTTAATAACTAGGTTATTTTCAGGAAAAATCTGACAAAAATGAACCAGTGCAAAGCATGTACTTCTCATGGTGCAGGTATATGGTGATGTGAACAAACACATTAGCTTCATACACTGGCTGCAGCTGCTGTAAAATTGGTGACCGACTTGATTCATGATTGTTAAAGAAACTGCTCAAGAAAGATGACCTATTTTCACCCTTCTTCTTACCTATTTCCCTTCTAGAAGAACTTTGTGCAATGGCAGCAGTGCATGGGTTGCCTCTGTGTGACCTTGGACATTTGCTGGCTGTCCCCCAGCAACTGGTGTTCCTTTCTGTGGCTACTTGGGTCAGAGGATGGGCTGTTTTTGGGAAAGACAGATGGCCTGGGAATGCCAAGGATTTTACTTGGCTTTCAACAGTTGTGTTGATATGCACTGCTGGAAGTCAACAAACATGAGGAGACAACATTAAAACAGTGTTACAAATGGACAAACAGATTTAGAGATAGACAATTCCCTTGGTTTGGGCTAGGATGTATTATTTTTATATAATTTTGTTTTTTAAACAGAACTAAAATGATGAGCAGACGTTGTCCAGATGAGTTAGACTCCCCTGTAGCTGGTTAGAAATGGTCATGTCACTGCTTTCAACCACATTAACCTGCTTGAACCAAAACAGCACTATAAAAGGCCATTTGCATCCATGTCTGTTATTTGATACTGCTACCATTTGTATTTTGAGATACCTCATACACTATCAAATATCAGGAAATCTTGCATGAGTCAAATGGGAGAAGCAGGAACTTTCCCCCAGGCTTTCTGACACAGAAATTAAACAAATTGTCCAAAACCTGGAGGTTTTGTAGCATAATTTCTCTGTTCACTGAAAACAGAGCTTATGGAAGTAAAGGTAAGATTTGCTGTCTACCTATCTGATATTTTAAAAAGACAAATGTTTATTTTAAAATGTCCTGTCTGAAATGTTCTTACTTACATCTACTGCTGCCTATCTCCTTCAATATTGTGTATGGAAGAATTAGTTTAATTCTTTTATCCCCTTGTTATGCCTTTTTCTCTTGCCCAAATCCATAAGAATTCTGTTTTTTGGATGCAGGCCTGCAGGCCAACAGACCAGGTTAAAGAGAGCTTTTGCAAAGCATTTAACAGGAACCATCTGACCTACCCCTTGGCAAGTGTAGGTGCATGTTTTCTCTCCAGCTGGGCATTCTTTGCACAGCCAAATTTGGTGTACTACTTTGAATTCATACTCTTTGTAGAATTACAGAATGGGTCAGGTTGAGAGGGACCACAATGGGTCATCTTGTTCATCCTCCCTGCTCAGGCAGGGCCGTCCTAGAGCACATGGCACAGGATTGCATCCAGAGGATTCTTGAAAATCTCCAGTGAGGGAGACTCCACACCCTCTCTGGGTGATCTATTCCAGTGCCTGGTCACTCACACTGTAAAGTTCTTCCTCATGTTTAGGTAGAATTTCCTGCTCTTTAGTTTCTGCCTGTTGCCTCTCAAGGTAGTCTCATGCTTACCTACTCACTTTAACCAGCAAGCTGGACTTCATCAGTTATAAGTTTTAATAGAGAGGCTTCTGAACAATGCAGTAAATTTTAGCTATATTTTGGGTATAGGTATCTAGCAGTCTCCTAATTATTTTTCTTTCATAAAACGAATGTTAGTTTCTTCCAACTCTCCCAGTGAATCTATATATAAATATTATAGACTATATAAAAATAAATTGAAAATTCATTCTGGTTAAACAGCTATAATACTACGGCAGCATGTTCTGCGCTAGGTTTTGGCAAGCCAGCTATAATGCATAATTGTACCTGCAGAAGTGGGACTAGATAGAAGCAAATCTTAATTTAGGCTAGCAGATTTCATTTGTGTATGTGGAAAAGGGAGGGCATAAGTATTATTAAGTGGCCATAACTGACACCTCCACTTATATCTGTTTTGAATACCTATGGATGCTTTAGCACCATTGAAGTAATTTAGAAAAGATCTTTGCAGTAGACAGATAATGAATCAGGAAATGGATATGAATAATTAGCTCATTCTGATTCTGTTTTGAAAGGTTGAAATAAAGAAGAGAGATTATGCCAAAAGAAAAAAAAAAAGAGGCATTTTATATTTAGTGCAAAGCTTATAAATACAAGGACAATTTTTGGTTAACGACCATATTTTCCCAGAGGATTAAGGACATAGTACAGTATAATGATATGCGATCTCATTTTTCCCTTTTAAAATTAGGTTTTTAGCAATCTACTCTTTGCTGCAGAATCAGCATACACAAATCCCCCTCCCTTTTTTTTTTTTTTTTCTGAAAAATTGAAGAGGGCCTTAGAAAATTCAAAGTTGTGGTGGAGCTTTTTTGGCATAGATTTAAAGAAGGAGCCTCTTCTCACCTGCCCTTACAGTCTGAAATCTCGGATTCTGCTGTTGGCTCATCTTGCA
Source organism: Campylorhamphus procurvoides (assembly GCA_013396655.1). Classification (NCBI taxonomy): domain Eukaryota; kingdom Metazoa; phylum Chordata; class Aves; order Passeriformes; family Dendrocolaptidae; genus Campylorhamphus; species Campylorhamphus procurvoides. The sequence continues at coordinate 61,379 of WBMV01007158.1, read as the reverse complement.
TGGATGAAAGTTCCTGAGGTCCTTGAAGAAGGTAGTGGTTTCTTCTCTAATTGGATATTATTGGAAATAGAGCAAGATGCTGCATGCTACAGCACTTAAAATTCTTGTCCATTCTTGTCCATTAAAGGGTTGAATGGATCTCTGCTCAATAGTCCCTGTGCAGGGTAGTTTTAGTTTTTCAACTTTAATGACTCTTTAGAACATTTACTTAGCATTTACTCATTTTCTTGCTGCCCTGTAACACTGATATGTCTTTGGCTGTAAATGTGGCTTAGATAAAATTTTTAATCTTTTTTTAATAGAATAAAAGGTTGAACATGTGAAGTGTATTTGCTTTTCAGGGCAACAAAATCCAAAATAAACATAATCCTGCTCCCTATAACATTTCCATATGTGTTTATTTTCCAAGTTTTTTAGCCCACCATGTAAACAAAGACGACAAGATTAGAACTTTAAGTATCAGTTACCTGTGAACTTCAGTTTGTGTTTTGGAAGTTTTCATACTTGCAAATATTCAAATTGAAATGTTCCTTAATGAAGTTCTTAAGTTTAAACTGTGATAGTCATGGTTTTAGGCTGACCAACAAACTTGAGATATTCTACATTTTAATGCCAATTAAAAATAAACTCAAAAATTCCAACCAACAAAGCAGGGAGGATACTATGGTTCAAATGTTCCAGTTTCTTTCAAATGAAAAATAATTCGTCTTAAATAGTCATGAAAAATGTCTCATCTTCCTTGGCAACTTAGTTGCTGCTTGTACTTACAACTTCACATAACTGTATTCAAATGTAGTTGCTAATAATGCTTTTCATAAAACTGGTGTTTCACTTAAAATTAATTTTTTTTTAAGCTGCACTTGCCTAAACAGTTCATGCTACTTTAATATGACTGATAAATTATTAGTGCCATCCTTTTGGGTTTTTTAGATGGATCTAATAAATATTTCTTCATTTGGTGTGGAAGTTAGTATATAAAATTTTTTTCCTCTTAGCACTTGATTTCTCCTCTTTTGTTAAGAAGTGTTATGAATGAAAGACAGTTGATGTAATCTTTTTGGTTTTCAGTAAAGCTTTCAGTACTGTCTCTCACAATATAAAATGCCTCTCTTCTGGGTAAAATGTCCAGCAGAGCTGGATAAACACATCATGTGGTGGGTGAAGCAATTGGCTCACAGGTCAAGCACAGAGGGTAATAGGGAGCNAACAAAAATGGTGAAGGGCCTTGAGGGGAAGCTGTGCGAGGAATGGCTGAGGGCACTTGGTCTGTTCAACCTGGAGCAGACTGAGGGGAGACCTCATTGCAGTTACAACTTCATTGTGAGGGGAAGACAGGGGCAGGCACTGATCTCTTCTCTGTGGTGATCCGTGACAGCACGTGAGGGAATGGCCTGAAGTCGTGTCAAGGGAGCTTTAGGATGGATATTAGAAAAAGGTTCTTCACTCAGAAGGTGGTTAAGCACTGAACAGGCTACCCAGGGAAGAGGTCACAGCATCAAGCCTACCAGAGTTCAAGAGGCATTTGGATGATCCTCTCAGGCAGATGGTGTGACTCTTGGGGATGGTCCTGTGCAGGGTTAAGAGTTGGATTCAATGATCCTTGTGGGTCCCTTACAACCCAGCATAATCTGTTATTCTGTGATTCCTTAATATTAGGTGTATTATCCATGAAGGAAAGGACAGTTAAATGGAATAACAAATTTTAAGTAAAAACAGATTCAAAAGGAAACAAATAGAAGCAGGTTTCTCTCAGAAATTTTTCCACTAAGTGAGATTTTTCTGGAAGAAAAATGGTTGAAGAGGAAAGGTCTTTTGGAAAATTGTATCTGTGATAACTGGTTCACTTTTGATGTGTCCGAAGTCTAGGCTCAGCCATGAGCTAGTTAAAAGCAAATAGGCAGTTCATTTGAGGTGACTCAATTCAATTCACTTAAACCATCACTGAAAAATAAACAAGTGTAAACCCTAACATTGATATAATAATTTTTCATGTCACAAATATGTATTTCAATATTTTTATTTAATTAATATTTTGTGCAAATAATCCTTTTAAACATATTTACTTCATATAATTTATGTGCAGTTTGACATGTTTGAAGTAATTACAATATTTTACTTTAAAAATTGATCAATTTATTCAAGGAAAATTACATACATGAACCAAGAAATTCCAGTCATTTTTTCTTTCAGGATTTTAGAATGGAAAATATACTTTCCTATAGTCTTATTCCTACAATATAGGAAGTGTGTTTTATTGTCTTTCCTCAATTTTAAATAACTGAGTTCTTGAAATGGACTTTAAAACAAATAAAATCAAGAAAACATCTGCTTTGAACTTGTAAAACTAGGTGCTGATGCCCTCAAAATCATCGGATTTAGCACTTCAACAACCTCTGGCCATAGACTGCTGGCAAGAAATTTCCATCAGTCTAGTAATACTGAATTTTTCAAGCCTTCTTTGGTAATGTTTTTTAATTAGGTTTAGTAAGATGTAGGTTGTTTACAGCTCATAGTAGGGGATCAATATTTTTAATTTAAACTATGAATAGAATGCAGAAATGACTTTTTCAAGCCAACAGGACACTGTTACTGGAATGTGTTATCAAAGTGCTCAGTGGTTTGTCTGGAACATGACATGAACTCTGTTAAAAAGAAAAATTTCTTTCTTTATTGAAGAAAAAATAAGGAAATCATTGAAATCCTGCTATTCTAGTTACAATGTCAGATCCATCATTATGGTTTGTGAGATACCCAAACCAAAAGACCTCAAGGCCTTTGGAGATTGTGAACCCGAATGGAGTAAATAAGAAACTAGAGAGGTCATACAGGCAGGGGAATAAAACACTGTCTTCATAGGGGACTTCAAAGAAGAAGTTGGTACAAACACATGAAAAGAAAGTTATAGAAGGTGAGTTTCCACATGAGGCTAAGGAAGGGTAAGAAGGGAAAAAGTGGAAGGAAGCAGGATCTCTGTGCACCATGGCTTTCACACACCAGCAGACTGAAAGGTGTTCATTGTAGAGCAGCATTTTTCTGAAGCAGCCAAAACTTTGTCCTTCCTAAGGTCTGTGTATTTCTACTTGTGACTTACTGTATCTTGCAGGTTTAGGCACAAGAGGCAGACCATATTTTGTTCACAAAGATAATTTTGGACCATAGAGCTGGGCACAGTTCTGTGTTGTCTATGATTGCCACAGAGTCCTTTAGAGCTAACATGCAGAGCTATCACCTCCTGGAGAAGAATAACTCACCATGCCTTGGAAGATTCCTGGGGGGCAGGTTCCTGAAGGTCTTTGGTCTTGCTTGATGCTTGATCCCATTGGGCCTGATGGGCCATGGTCAGCTCCACGTGCCTGCCCTGAAGAGACTCCCTGGCTTCCGCACCAGAGCAGTCACCATGGACTGCACTTCCTAAGGCATCTTTTCTTTTTTGAAAAGACTGTATCAGCTATTTTTCATGTTTGCTCTAATGAACACAGCAGGAAACAGTTATGTTTTTAGGTTCTTCAAAAGCAGAATATTCCCAGGCTTTTGAACTGTTTTGGTCTTCTTTCATCCCTATCTGAACCTGATGAAAAAGATATTGCTAACTCTGACTATGAAGTCCATTTTCTAAATCAACACTCACTTAACAGAAGCCAGACTTTCCTGCCTGGTTTATCTGCACTTTTTTTTTTTTATTTTAAACCAGTGCTTGCTCATAAGGTAGCCCTTCAATGTGGATAACTAACAGTGATTTCCTGCTGCTTTCCAGGACAACATTTATCTGCCTCTTCTCCCCTCACTTAGTTAATTTTATTTTTTTTTTCCAATGGGTGAAGCAAGAGTAAGGATTTGAAGGCTGGTAGAGGAGAAAGATGGAAGTAAGGGCATAGTCCAGGTGTGCAGTAACAAGCTGGGTAGTCATTGGTGTTGACACTGTTCAAGGAGTGAACAGTGCCCGATGAAATACCTGTCCCCAGTCTACCACACTGTCCAGCAGCGTCTCCATGGCCTGAGTGGTTGTGTACTGGAACAAATGCATCTGAGTCTGGCTCAACTTGGGATCTTTTTAAGATCCTCTCTAAGTAAAATTCTCATGGAGTTTGAAGGGTCAGAATGGATGAAAAATACAATCTGCCTTTCCAAAAGTCAAAGGCACACTTGCCATGAGGGTCTGTGGTGTGCATGGCTTCCCTGACATATGTAAATGTGCTGTGAAATGGAGCACACATAGGTACTGTCAGGTTGCCATGCAGTAAGAAGTACACATCCCTCCTCAATATCATTGTCAAGGAAGGTTTTAAAGCCTCTTCTATACACTGGTGATGATTTTACCTCAGTCAGAAGTGAAAAGCATGCAGCTCCAAATTAGTCACGTTTTTATTCTATGTCATCAATGAAGTATTGCTGCTGCATTGTTGTGGCGGCTTTCATTTAACTGCAGCTGCAATCATTATGTTAGCAAATCAGCTCTTTGCTCTCATTGAATTTGCTCTCTAGAGCCCCACAGTTCAGAGAGAGCTGTACCAAAATACATGTAACACTCAAAAGCAAGAGGCCATTTAGAACAGAAACAGCAACAGAAAAAGAATCACCAGAGCCAGCAAAGCTCTGAATTAAATTACCAGTGATAGATCAAAGGACAACTGCACAGCTTTGAGTAATGGAGCTTTGCATCTTTCTCTGACATTCAGACCAAGATCTGATTTAAAAACAGGTGTCTGATCCCTGCTAATGGCACCTTTGAAAAACCTTTGCCAGCTGCATTAACTCTACTGTCCAGGAGACTAAAACCCTCTTTTTTTCCCAAAAACTGATGGAAGTCAGCAGTCAGCATGAGCATTTACATGGAAAATTCAAAATACTCAGTCTTAGTCTTGCTGAGTATTGCAGGAAGAATGAAGTCCCGTTTGTTCTTTGCTGCAATAATGAAAAATAGGGTGAAAAATAAAAAACAGGGAGAAAATTGCAATCATCTCAGATGCTTTATCTCTCTACTATCCAGTGTGGGGGCTTCTGTACCCTTTAGGATGCAACAGCACAAATATGACAGTTAAAGGAAGTCATGTCAAACTGGCAGTTCTTTATTTTAAAAAGAAAATTCAGACTGCTCCCTGGGTTCCACCTTATACAGTTAGTCTCAGCCACATCCATCATGGCTCTCCCTACACGGGTGGGAGCTTCAAAGTGCTGGAAGTAGCCTGTTTCACCCTTTGTGACCAGAGGAAGGGTCAGGAAATCCCTATGTCAAGGACAGTACACCATTTTTTCTCTCTAAGCCTGAGGGAGGAGGAAGAAGATATATGGAGGAGGAGAAGTTCCAATTAACAGTCAGTGAATGTAGTCTGCATCCAGAAAAGTAATTAAGTATTACTAAGAGAAAAGGAGTCCATTTGTGCAACCATGCCTACAGTTCTTTCAGAAAAAGCATACAATACAAACCTGACACAGACCTGTAACTGAAACTTGCTTTAGTTTTAGATCCTCATTTTCCCTACATCAAACCCCAGAAGAGATCCTTGGGTTAGTGGAATTTGACATAGTTCGATTAACCTTCAGTGGATTTGTGACAGTTCATACCAGAGGAAGACCTGTGCTCAGGACTAATAAATGCTGTTATCATTGCTACAGGATTTGAATGCTGAAGACTCCTCCTGGCCCATCAAATGCTGAACACTGCACAATATAGAGAAGATGTGTGTACCAGAACCCTTCCTGAGATCCTGGCTTCTGCTTGAGAACAGATAGATAGCCCCTGACATTGAGGACCTTTGATAGCTGTGCTCACAAGACTACCTATCAGCTTGGACTTTTTCATTTATATTCTAGATGTTCTCTGTTTCTAGAAAAATTGCAGGCATTTTGGTCACAGAATCAAAGAAGGACTGAGGTTAGGAAGGCTGGCATTATTAATCATTAGAAGTTTCTCTCTTGCACAGACAAAACTGGAGGCTGAAGTAAACTTTAAGTCACTAAACTAATTCCTTTTTTCAAAGTTCTTTTTTTTTCCTTTCCTGCTCCCCACTGTTGAATACTTGTAAGATGCGTAAAAAAGGAAAGCTTAAAATAATACTGTATTTTAAACCATATAGGTTTATGAATAAATGATATTGTGCAAGTATAAATTTCAATGTATCATATGCATGTGACTATGGGATAGATTTATATAAAACAAAAGCCATTTTCCTCTTTTTGCATACACATATTTAAATAAGGACCACATATATGTATATACTTATATGAAGCATGCCTGCAACATTAGTTAGCTGAATAAATAGACTTATTTATTTTGACTCTACTTCATTACTGTTAAGTAGTTAATTCAGAGCTATTGGGTGTGCACTAAGAGAAAAAAACCCCTTTGTTATTGAAGTTTATAAATCAAATTCTGTAGTCTTTCTTGCACACTACTGTAGTATTTTTAGATTGTCTTCCTGTTAGTTATGTGTACCTCTGCATGACAATAGGATATATCAAGGTAAAATATTTTCTAGTGCTGGGTATTTTCCATCAGCAGTTGAAGTACTTGTTTTTCTGATTACTGAGGTAGGCTTTGGCTAATGTGAGATTAATAGATAAAATAAAGATTTTTCTGCATCTGAATAGTAGAGATTTCACTACTTTTTTCCACTTTAATTAAAAAAAAATGAGGATGTTCATTCAAAAACATAACCTGTTCTTCTTACCTTGTAGGCTTTAAAATTGGTTTAGGAAGGGGCAGCAAAACATTTTTAGAGAAATATTCAGCAAAGTAGATGGACATACTAAAAGTCTGAGTTCACAGTGTATTCAAGAGAAAAGTTGAATACAAAGTTTTGTTGTGTCAAGTTTCATGGTTGTCAAAGAATCACAGAATGTGCTGATTTGGAAGGGACCCACAAGGCTCATCAAATCCAACTCCTAGCCCTGCACAGGACCATCCCCAAGAGTCACACCGTGTGCCTGAGAGTATTGTCCAAAAGTTTCTTGAACACTATCAGGCTTGGTGCTGTGACCGCTGCCCTGGGTAGCCTGTTCCAACCTAAAGCTCCCCTGTCACAACTTCGGGCCATTCCCTCAAATCCTGTCGCTGGTCACCACAGAGAAGAGACCAGTGCCTGCCTGTCCTTTTCCCCTCATAAGGAAGCTGTAGACTCCAATGAGTTTTAGCTAACTTTGAAAGGGTTTAGCTTTCAAAATATGACAGAATAAACTGATCTGTCAAGGGAAATATGTTAGGTAAATCTCTGAATAAAGCTAAAAGATTAAAGCTCCAATTTTTGCTTGTGTTGCCGTAGGCCTTTCATGAATTTGTAGATTTTTATACCTCTAGGTATATTTCTTGCATATGGCATAGCTAACAACCTCTGACCCTGTGTTAGCTGTCTTAAGGGTCAGATAATAGCTGGAACACTG